>PVKS010015206.1:0-46520 GCA_004027875.1 Aplodontia rufa | reverse complement strand
GTCCATTTTCAGAATATAACCTTAATTGGATGCAATCATAACCATTTTAATTATAGCCCTTTCCCTTGCCTGTTCCAATTTTAAAATTAGCCAGTCGTGTAGATTGTAACCCTGAGTTCCTTCAATCAGGGTGAAGGACAGCACTGTGTGAGGAATATAAACAGGGAGACTGCCCACCCAGGTACATTTGCTACCAGGTTCTGTAGCATGCCCTTCTGGTAGAAGTAAAGTTTTCCGCTGCCTACCCACTTCCCAGCGCGTGTTTGATTTCTTGCAGCACCTTGGTACTTTCAACAGCGGTAGCCATTACACACCAAAAAAGAACCCTAGAGTTATGTATGTATGCCAGCTTAGGGTAAGTTTACAAGAATTAGCAGATAAAATCCACTTGCATATTTATTTTTCTACTTATTGAAAACTTTTCATCCCTCTTTCAAAGAAACCCTCTCAGTAAGTAATTAGATCTCCAGCTGATTGGTTCCCAGAGCCTTGGCCTGAGCCTGAGTCCAAGAAGGCACTCAATAGCCATTTTAAACTTCTGGGGGGAAAAGTGTAGCTGAGAGGGAGAAGGAAAGATATAAAGAATAGAACAGGAAACTGGAGTAGGAAATGTCGGAAAAAGAATGAGGTACAGGTGTAGAGTCAGCAAATTAAAAGTTCTTAGTCTTAACCAGGGAAAAGAGAGAAGTGATAGAGCTGTTTTGCAAAGTGTGTGTCTCGGAACACTGGCCCTGATAGATATTATAAAGAAAAACATATTTAGCAGTTAAATGAGATAGGTAAGGGTCACATAAACTTCTCCCTCTTAAACATCCACAATGCACATGAGAACATTAAAGGCTCTGAGAGGCATTTAGGGAATGCACAAATATACACGCATGCCTAGTTAGCTTTGTTTTTGCCCAGTATTTTCCAAACTTATTTGAGCATGGGACTCCTTTTCCCTGTGACATTTATTAACAAACTTTGGAGGAGGCGTAAGGAAAGCACAGCAGCTGTAGATAGGAGGGTAAAGAAAACAGCACAGCTTTTGTTGCTCTGGGAGGCAGTTCTGGGGCAAGAGTCTAAACTCACCTTTCTGTGCGCTGTGTGCATACAGAGCATTTGTGACAGGTCATGAGGAGGCAGAGAACTGGACTCTCAGACTCTCAGTCTGTTTCTACCTTCTGACCCACCCTTCACCCAGAGAAAGGAAGATGAATGTCGTGAAGCAGGAGTACTGGGAGATAACTAGGAGCAATCATGCACTGAAAATCGGATATGAACGTGCTACTCGGTGTAGCAGAAAAAATGAACCCTTGAGAGTTGCCAGTACAGTGAAACCCACTTACTACATCCTTTTAAAGATCAGCCGAATGCCCACACATGCACAGTGCTTCCTTTCCTCGGTCCTCAGAGAAATATTATGAAGGTGTTTCACTTTAGCGAGGTTCATGAGTTTATGGCCTTGAGAATGCCCTTGAGAATAAACTCTAGGGACTCAGAGTAAGGAAAAGAAAAGCTACTTTTAATGGATTGGTCTCCCTCTCTCCTTTCCATAACACTGCCACTAAAACATCAGAATTGGTTGAATTTCTAAACTCAGTAAGAGCCAAAAGAAGATGACTATTTTCTTTCTTTTATTATCTTTAGTTAGCTGGAAGTCGAGTCATGACAGAAAGTTAGGCAAATACATTTTGGGAGAGATACCTAAAACATAAATACTCCTAAGTGCATACAATTATATTGCTAAATGTTCAAATGGCACAAGGGATATATGAATACATACAAGACCAAAAGAATGATAACCAAGGGAAGGTGCTCTTTCTTTCTTTCGTTCGTTCTTTCTTTTTTTTTAAAGAGAGAAGGACAGTGAGAGAGGGAGAGAGAGAGGCAGAGAGGATCAATTTTTATTGAGTTTTTCACATGGCTTTCGTTGCTCTGACACTTAGCTGTGTACGTGGGTGCTGGGATTTGAACCCATGTACTTGCTCATGCCGGGCAAGTGTTGTAACCACTGAGTCACCGCTCCAGCCCCAAAGGTGCTCTTTCTTACCCCTTGAATCAGATGTGCTCTTCTTTCAACTTGGAACTCTTTGGTACCATCTTTGCCTCATTAGTTGCTCTTCTTTCTTCCATCATTCATTAGAATGCTATTTACTCTGGTAAGCCTTTCCTGCACATCCGCCTACTCTAGATTAGAAGTTGTGTCCGAGTGTCCCTATTGTCATTCTCCTCACCATGCTTGGTTGCATATTGAGTGGCCGGTATGCTACTAAAGTTCCCAAAGGTTGGACCTACTTGTATCTCATTCATTTTGAGTCCTAACACGTTGGCTGGTGCAAAAATAGATGCTTAATAATTTGGTTGATATAGTTTTGGTTTTACTTGCAGTGTGACCTACATTTTTATACCCAATCTTGAGTTTGGGGACATTTATATCTGAATAATTTTTAATTCCATGTTCATACCTATACTAATAGTTATAGTCACTCAGAGAGAGATATAACTCTGGGATTGTCCCCAGGGCAATTTAACCAGAATTCAAAGAAAAGCTTAGTTTAAAAATTTTGGAAATTAGAAAATAAAGAGATGAAGTTTGTGAAGCAATATTGAGTTTTGCAACTTCATAACCATGATTTCTTTTAGGAAAGCAGTGCTTTTGGTTATAAAGTCAAAGTTAGTTGATCAAGAGGCCTTTCTTTGTTTAAAAAGCTTGATTTGTCAATATGTACAACAGTTTGCTTTGTGGTTTTCTAGTCACATGATTGCAGAGGTCAAGTTCTTAGGCGAAAGCCACAGATGAATAAACACATAAATGAAAGGCTTAGATTATAAACTCAAACACACAGAGTTGCTTCTCTTGAGACATTTGTTTGCTGCGTGTTTGCACAGCTATGTAACATGAAGAGTTTAGGGTATATACATGGGTATATTCTTGTGAGAGACAGGAACAAAAAGAAAGAGAAAGAATGGAAAGAAAGAAGAAAGAAGAAAAAGAAAATAAAACACAAGAAATCAAGTTTATAGCCAAATTCTTGGGCAACCTAGAAAAAACAAGCAAAACAAAAATAAACAAATTTTTGATTGATGAGCTAAATTTAAGCATTCACGTGTGTGCTTGTGTGTGAGTGTGTAAGGATAATTTCTTAATAGTCTATTATGTTCTTTGGTCTTTGGCCAATATATAAGTTATATTGGTTCACTGTAATTTTTGCTAAAATTCCCTTGTATACAAATAAATACTGAAACAATTTGTTAATTATAAAAATTTGGCCATATATTGTAGAAAGATGAAATAAAAGAGCTTAAAATTTTTAAGCTCTTTACTACGTGGCAAGCAGATCTTTAGAGTAGATCAAGGGAATAGAGAAGAATACCAATTTTTGAAAGTCAAGTCTCAGAATGCTCAGTCTGAGTTCAGTACAAACTATCTTCACTTTATTCTAAAAAAAGCCACTTGAGCATTTGGAGAGGTACAAAGAAGGAACAGAAAGATACAGGAGCTCACGACAAGCTATAAATCTTGATGCTTAAATTGAGTGGGGGGAGTTGAGATAGTACAGTGTTGTACTTGTTTTTAAAAAATGACAAATGGTGCTTCCATTTACAAAAGTCATTTATAATTGCCCATTAATAAAGGGGCTGGGTCAAGGAGAGTCTGTTGTAGAAGTTTTAGACTTTTCACTGATAAGATTCAGCCTATTTTATTTGGTTCCGTTTAACAGCTTAGTGTTGATTTTATTCAAATATGTATAAGGTCTCAAATGAAAAACATTTTGGTAATTTGCATGGCTATTTTCAAGACTGTAAAATCTAATTGTCACAGACAATAGAACCAGACTGTCAGCAATGGAAATAAGGGACAAAAATGACTGATGTAAGTCGGTCTTTGAGACATAAGGTTTCTTCCTAGATAACCCAAATCAGCGTATTATCCTTGTTCACAAAGTTGATGCTCACAGGGTAGCTGATAGCAACACCAGAGAAACTCCAAGTCCTGCCTGGGTCATGGCTCACTTCCCCTGTCCAGTTTTCTTCTACAGGGGGAGAACATACCCTATCATCTTGATGAGGAAGGGTCTCAAAGTGTTTCATTGCTTGAGGGCTAAGATCAAACTCCTTTTCCTTTAGTGTCTTTGGGATAAATGCTAGATTCTTTGCTCTCTTGGTATCTTGGGGATCCACTGGGTACTATAATTATTATAATCGTGGGCCATAACTGTCTTATTTGGGGGCCATCTGCTCTTCTCACTTGAATGATACAGTTTGTCATTGGGCACCCATAAATCACAAGACAGGATAGTCTCTCTTCCTGACTTGACAAACACCAAGCACATTTAGAATTCAGCCTTGTAATTAAGCAGGGCCCAGTCTCCACAAGCAGGTCTGATACAAAGGGATTTGCAGCCTAGGGAAAGGCTTTTAAGGTTGATCTTGGACAGAAGGTAATACAGCATCTGAAAAAATTGCTGCTTCTTTGCTGTCCCCTTCTGTGACCTTAAGTCATACCCTTAGGTTATGTGGTTAGTAGGATACTGGATGCTGAATTTGGAGTGCAAATTCCTTCACTTAATTTCATCGGTAAAATTCCCTATTTTAGAGGCTGAAATGAGATTATGTGCAAGTGCTTTTTATCTAAGGAAGAACCGACTGCAGATAAAAATGAGTCAATGTATTCAGTATTTCTCCATGTGTATATGTGTGCATTTATGTACCCACCCAGTGTTGTGGTTTGTAACAGGGGATCTTTTGCATTGTTTCTTCTTTCCTTCTCCTAGGCAGGCACCTGGAGCTCTCCAGGGCCAACCGCAATGGCACAGCTGGGTCCCAATGTGCTGTGTTCTCTGTATAAAGATGCTGCTGCTACTCTGAGCACTGGAAGACATTGGGTGTGTCTTCCAAAAGTGTCCCCTCAATAGGATGACCAACTGTCTTAATTTGCCCAGGCTGTCTCAGTTTTAGAACTGAAAGTGGTATATCCCAGGAAACCCCTGAATACCAGGCTTAAAAACATCTCAGTTCTCAGAATTGCTTATGAAATCTCGAACAGTTGTTTGCAGAAGGCACTGTTGTCTGTTTCTCTGACATTACACTTGTCTCTGCCTATTTATTTGCTTCCATTGTGAATGAAGCTTGCTCTTACCTTCCTGCTAGGCAGTAACCCCAGGGTTTTCAACCTGAATCACACTGAACTCCAGGGGTTCACAGATTGCCCTGCATGGAGACAGGGAAGCTCCATCCCTCCTCTGACCATTTCAACTCAAGTGTTCGTCCACAGTCGATTGAAGATGCTGGGTTCTGTACAAGATTGACCAACGAAAAGATGCTTCTTAATTAAACTAAGCTTGAGAACCATAGCCCTAACCAAGTTAATAACTTTACTTAAACTTTAATAATTAAGGCAGACAATTTTAGGAAAGAGGAGGAATAAGAATAGTTTTTGCTGTTTTCTTTTACTTTTGCTGAAGGTGACAAATGATATACTAGTATAATATGTTGATAATTGTAAAATAGCTTCCCCAACTGTCCTTCTTCCAGAGCTTCTTTCCCAGTGTCTCTGATAGCACAAATTACCATGCCATATTCCACATGCAAGCATTACTCAGAAGGCTGGGGGCGGAGTAATATTGAGGGAATGGTACTATGAAATATAAGACAGAAAAAAATGTTTTTTAAGATTTCAGTTTCAAAGTTGGTTAGAACTTTATAGTATCCTATGGGCCAGCCTGTGTAAGGACCTTTGTTATTATAGGTTGGTTTAGTTGTGAAAGGGATTCATTGCATAGGATGTAGCTACATTTTCACATTTTTCTGGACACACACACACACCTTTTTAGAAGGAATTAAATCTTGAACTTGAACCTGTAAGCGAAGTACAATAAGGTGCTGAGGTTAAAAGACAAATGGCCACTAATTGTGATGAGAATGTTTTGGGTTTGGATTATGAGAGGAAATTCAGGTTAGATTTATTTAGACAGAGGAACAGAATATTTCAGGCCAAAGGGAAACTATTTTAATAAAAACTGAAACAAATAGGAATGACATTGAAAGCATGAGAATACCAGAGGACTTCTGGGGATGAACTTCAGTAGCAAAGGTCTTGCCTAGAATGTGCAAGGTCCTGGTCTACTGGAACCACATACACACAGGAAAACGTCTAATTAAAAACATAAGAGGACTGTGGGTGTAGCTCAGTGGCAGAGCACTTGCCTAGTGTGCAAGAAGACCTGGATTTGATCCCTAGCACTATAAAGCAAACATGAGGGAGAGAGAGAGATTGAGTTCTAATTTAAGTCTGATTCTCTTCCTTTTTTCACTTACTGACATTCCACCACCATGTGCCAACTTATTTGCTTATCTATTTAATTTTTTGTGGTACTGGGGAACTAAACCCAGGGGATGCTCTACCACTAAACCAACTAAACCATACCCCCAATCCTTTTTATTTATTTATTAAAGATGCTTTAATTTTTTTTTTAGGAGAGAGAGACAGTGAGAGAGAGAGAGAGAGAAAGAGAGAATCAATTTTGTTTAATTTTTCATGTGGCTTTCATTGCTCTGACACTTCATTGTGTATGTGGTGCTGGGGTTTGAATGCATGTACTCGCTCTTGCCAGGCAAGCACAATCACCACTGAGCCACCACTCCAGCCCCTAGTCCCTTTTTATTTTGAAACAGGGTCTTGCTAAATTGCCCGCCCAGGGCCTCAAATTTGTGATCCTCCTGCCTCAGCCTCCCAAGCCTGCACCAGTTGTGACAATTTTTAACCCCAGCCTTCCTCAGTTTACTCTTTCCTTCTACTGTTTTCTGCTTATGTTTGTGACTTCATTCTAATTTCTCAGATTAACTACTTCAATTATTTTAAATTTTAAAAGTATTAACAAGCATGATATCTTAAGGGAGGTTGCCCTCCCTGCAACACAGAAGGAGGCAGGTCTTCATTTATAGGTGTGACTTCTTGACTGATTGAAATGCAGGACAGCACCTGCTGGTGGCCTGGGCTTTTCTTTCCCCCAGCTTTGTCAAGCAGACCTCTTTCATAGCTTCATCTCTTGAAGGGCTCTCTTGTCTCTCCTCTCACACTGCCTTTTTCCTCCTAGTCTATGCTTTTCTGGCTCTGATGCTCAGTGACTGCTACGAGGCTCTGTCCTTCCCAACAGGAAACATAGGCAAGAGAAAGAAATTATTTCTAAAATCTGAGCAGAGTATTACTGTCACATTTCTGGAATGATGAGAAAACATCAGAGGACATTATAAACTGGGAAGAAATTGGCCACATTCCCGGGTGACTAGAATATTTTGAGGACTTTCCTGGTGTTGCATTGAATTGGTTTTAAATTTTTCTTTTCTTCTTTTTTTTTTTTCCCTGCTAGCAAGTCTGAAGAGTGGTCCTGGGCAGAAATAGAATGGCTTTAGTCAGGTTATCTTTCCACAAGGACGTGGGGGAAAGGTCTGTATGTGAATGTGCTAATATGATTCTAAGTGCTTTCAACCCTTCTGTTTAATTCTCTCTGTGGCATGTAATTCCTGAGGGACATGCACCAAATTGATAAGCTCAGTGCTAAAGTGAACTGTCTCATCTAGTCCCCAGGAGTCTCTGACTGAAGTGTCAAAACACAATTGTGCATCAGTGGTATTGCTGCCCTGTAAAAGAAACACTTGAGCGCGGTATTGACATCACAAGCAAATTAAAAGACTCACCAAAGTTAATATTCTCACATTATCACAACATCTCCTATAAATTATTAAAGCCCACACAATTTATTACCCATGTTAGGAGAAAAAAAGCCAGTTGAATCATGAGCCATGCTCCTTAATGATTTATTTTTTTGCTCTTCAATGTGCTGAGGTTTATAAATCATCCTGCTCAACTCTGCACTGCACCAAGGAAGCGCGGCGGCTCATTCTGCTCTCTCACCGGTTTTCACCTATGCTCAGCGTGGAAGCCTGCTCATTACTTCAGCAGCTATCAGCAGCCTCTCTGTTTCACACGGGCTGCTCCTTTTCATTACGATAATGCTTCAGCATGGCATTGAATGAATATGATTTAAGACTGTAGATGATAGATCTAAGCCTTTTCAAAAATAAATATTAACCTCATTACTTAGGCAGGGTGTCTAGACCCACTTCTTATATTTTGTCTCAAGGCTTCTAAGTAAATTTTGATTTACTTAGAAGTCTTGAGCTTTAAAGTCTGGTCCACCAGCTTTACCATGAGTCTATTTTGATTGCATTTCATGTTTTCAAACAAATATATTTCATTCCATTTTGAGGGGCATATTTTTATCTCTGGCTCTACCACTGACTTGGGCAAGTCATTGAAGTTCTCAGAAACACCTGATCTATTTCCTGAGCTTGTTGTAATAAATTTCTGAATTTTCCTCCAGATCTGAAACTGTCCACTCCCATATTGGGGACTGAATCCCATGTTAGAATCCCATGCATGTTAGTCAAGTCCTCTATTACTGAGCAACATCTGCAGCCCTTTTTCATTCATTCTGAGACAGTGTCTCATTCAGTGACCCAAGTTGGCCTTAAATTTGATATCCTCCTGCCTCAGCCTCCAGAGTAGCTGAGATCACAGGCCTGTGTCTCTGTTCCTATTTCAGATCTAAAATTCTCATAGTCACAATGAAAACTGTAAATTAGGTATCAATTTGCTTTGCTGGGAGTGCCTGAGAGATCTTTGAAGATTTTCCTGGGGCATCTCTCTGTCTTTGCTCTAAGTTAGCTCTAACAGGTCAACTCTGGAACTGTCTGCCCATTCTCTGTGTTGGGCAGAGAGAGCAGGAGAAAACTTTCAAGAGGAAATGAGATACAATTAAGAAGATTAAAGAGGGGGCTGGAGTGGTGGCTTGGTGGTTATGGTGCTTGCCTGGCATGCACAAGTACACAGGTTCAAACCCCAGCAACCCATGTACACAACTAAGTGTCAGAGCAACTAAAGCCATGCAAAAAACTCAATAAAAATTGATTCTCTCTCTCTCTCTCTCTCTCTTTCTCTCTCTCTCTCACTGTCCTTCTCTCTTAAAAAAAATTGAAAAAAAAAAGATTAAAGAGGGGGCTGGAGCGGTGGTTACATGGCGGTTGCCTGGCATGTGCAGTACACGGGTTCAAACCCTAGCACCCATGTATACAATTAAGTGTCAGAGCAACAAAATTCATGTGAAAAACTCAATAAAAATTGATTCTCTCTGAAGAAGAAGAAGAGGAAGAAGAAGAAGAAGAAGAAGAAGAAGAAGAAGAAGAAGAAGAAGAAGAAGATGATGATTAAAGAGTTAGAAATAGATTATAACCAGAGATTCTTCCGCAAATGGCAGGCAAATGTAAAAGCTCTAGAACTTCCTTTGAAGTTAGTTTAAAATTCAAGGCCTTTGATCACCAGTTGGTTTGCAGGTCTTTACCAGTCTGCTCATGTCCCTTAAAGAAGAACCTCTGGTCTGGATGCAGGACTTTTCTAGGCTGTATATCCCTAGAGTACAAACACTAATCTGTGTTCCGGGACAGTCACTTGCATGTCTGGTTTTGAAAGTAGTGTCACGTTACATCGCTGTCCTAAAGTCAGCAGAAAAATAAACACTCAAGTACAAACTAAAACGTCATGTAAATACAAGTTGTTGTAATACAATTTATCTTGTAAAGCAATTTGATACACATACTTAGAAATTAAAATAATAGACATCAATAATGCAAGGACTACACATTTAATTTGCTTTGCAGAAGTAAACAACCATGTTGTACTTTTTTATATGAAGTCTCAAGAAACTTGGGAAACATAGTTTGTCCTTTTAAATTATATTACTTTAGATTACATTTGACAAATTTGCCTCAGCATTCTAATTTGTAAATGCCACTTGATGGAATTCTCTTTCTAACACTTAAATATGTAACTTTGGAGATATCATTTAAACTTAATGAGCCTCATTTTCCCATCTGAGAAATGGAGACAGTAATCCATAGCTGCTTATGGGACTGATGGGTGGCTAAAAAGTTGTCATGTAGTTTTAAATGAATAATGAGTAAACCCAATGAATTCTACATTTTCAATACATGACCAACAGTGGAATTTTACTCATCTACCATGAAAACTTTCCCAGTTAACAGTGACACATTCCTTTCGCTGTTGGAAGGGACCACAGGATGGGTGAGGTGAAGCGAGGGCTGGCTTACTTTTCCCTTCTCCTTCCTGGGAACTGTACCACAGTACAGAAATCTTAGCACCCACAGTAGCCAGGGCTTCCTTGTTGGATTAAATTCAGAAGATTGATGGGACTTCAACTATGTGCCCTGTGCTTGTTCACTCAGTTGGATGGGTAAGTGTTCTAAGCACTTACTACACATGTGTATCCCTTCCCCCAAAATATGAGTGTTGGGGTGTGGTGAGGTGGGACAGGGCACACTTGGGAAAGTTAAGTTCAAGCATCAGATGCCTGAAATCCTTGTATAATCAGACGTTCAATTTACTGCAGAAGTTTTAAGATAATGCCCCATTGCAGAACAAAAGCTCCATCAGCCTTGGCTAAAATGTAGGGTCCACTCTGCTGATTAGATAGAATCATTGAACCTTATGCTACCCTAAGTATACAAAGGGATCTGTAAGCACCCCCTAAGAGGAGAGGCATTTAGCTGAGATCTTTAAGACTTGGGCATTGTGTACCATGAATGAACATGAAAGGCTGGTTGCATAAATAGCCATTCATTCTGTCAACAACGTTGATTGAAAACTCAGGGGTGCATAAAGCCCCATTCTGGTTTATTGAGTAGGTCACAAGAATACCTTCACATCTGTATGCAAATATTTCACCACTGTGCCACCGTGAGTGGTGCTGCTGATGTGAGGAGGTGCTGTGGTGACCTCAGTCGGCTGTGACCTTTCCATGTTATCTTTGCCTGACCACTCGCGTGTCTTATAGTCTGTAACCTACATGTCCTGTAAAGATATTCTGATACTTGTAAATAATAAAATTTCCTTGGCAAAATGCCTTCAACTGGAATGAAAACCTTGGCAGTTATAGTAGCAGAGTAGGATGTTTGCTGTGTAAAGGTCCATGTGTTGGTATTTCTTGCACCCATAAAAGCAGTGGGTTTGAATAATTTAATCATATGCACAGTGAACAAATCTAATTATTATAATAACTTGTCAAATAATTTTCTTCACATTTAGTATATTCTCTCTCCTCTACACCCACTGGTTGTCTACACTTTGAGAACAAGGAATATCATCTCTTTTACTCTGTAATCAAATCTACCCAAATCATCAAAAGTGTGGGAACCTTCCTGGCTTTTCCTATAATAGCTGGGTGGCCTAGGATGGATAAATTGCCTAGCCTTGCTGAGCTCTGTCCTGCCCACCCTGTTCCCTTAGCATTCACTTCTGCACCTCATAGGTGATTACAGTGAATATCTGTGACTCTAGGTGTGTGCACCTTCTTCTGCCTCTGGAAGATGCTCAGTCTAGAAATAAAGCAAGCTGAAGTTGCACTAAGTTGTTATCTCTTGAGGCAGACTTCATTCAAGACAGATGGAGGCTTGGAAGGGAAATATCCCAGCTTCTTCTTCTTTTTTTAAAAAGGGAGAGGGATAATGAGAGATTGAAGAAAATGCTTTCATTGCGTGCGTGGTGCTGGGGTTCAAACTCACGTACACATGCATGCCAGGCAAGCACCCTAACCACTGAGCCACTGCTCTAGCCCATATCCCAGCTTCTTTAACCCTAACATCAAGTTGCAATTCTCCATATTTCAGAGTTCCCCAACAGGGTAGAGCTCCAGTTGCTAAACTGGCTGGGATGTAGCTCAGGGGTAGAGCCCTGGGATAGTGTGTGCAAAGCCGTGGGTCCAATCCCCAAGACAAGAAAAAAAGTAAATGAGAAACTGCCTATAAAAGGCACCTTTTATTGGCTTTCTTCTCTTCCCTGTCTCATTTCACACTTCTTGTCAGTGTTTCTTGGGATCAGCAACCAAGTGAGGCATTAGTGTTTGAATCCTGGTCTTGGAGTAAGCTTCTGGGAGAATCCATTCAAGATATTTAATTTTCTCACATGTAAAATGAAAAAAAAAAACAGCTCTACCTATCCATATGGTTATTATGAAGATCATATGAGGTAATAGGTGCATGTACTAGTGTTTTGAAAATTGTGAATTGCTGAACGAATTCAAGTATTTTAGCTATTATTATTACTGTTAATATTCTGTGTTTCAAACTTTCATTCAAGCATGTAAAATATTTTAGAATGTGATTCTTTAGAAGTAGGCTAAAGAGAAAAATACATCTGAATGTAATCATGTAAGACAGGGCATCACTGACAAGAGGAAGAGAATCGATACCATAGGATGAAAACCTTTCAACTGCTACTCTAACACCTCCCAACACACACACACCCCTCACCCCTTAATGACAGTGTCAATGACATTAGAAAAGAGAACTAGTTCTTCCTATTTGCCATATAGTTTATTCAGAAACAATATCTTTTCATCTTTTCTTTGTATGGAAGATGACTTCTCATTAAACTATAAATTCATAAGGCAGCAACTCCGTTTAAGTCTTTATTTTGTAAGGTTCTTTTAAAGGTGAACCATGTTATTCCAATACTCAAAAAATAAGGTGAACTCATCTTTCTGACCAAAGACAGAGGGGGGAAAGAATGTAAGAAGCAGCAATTGAACACAGTAGTGGTGTTCATCACCAAAGTCAACTTGAATATTAAGGCAGAAAACTGAAGAACCTGTAATCCCTTGTGTTGCCTCCTTTGTTAAAACAAAAAGTATTGAAAAAGTTTTAGGGAAAAAATTGTTCAGCAAGAGGTTTCTGTTGCTTGGTATACTTTAACCACCTTGTTTCAAAAGCTGTCCAGTAGAAAATAAAATCTAGGGGCTGGCGCGCTGGCTCAGCGGTTACTGCGCTTGCACGGCACGTGCGAGTTGCACGGGTTCAAACCCCAGCACCCACATACACAACTAAGTGTCAGAGCAACGAAAGCCATGTGAAAAACTCAATAAAAATTGATTCTCTCTGTCTCTCTCTCACACTGTCCTTCTCTCTTGAAAGAAAGAAAGAAAGAAAGAAAGAAAGAAAGAAAGAAAGAAAGAAAGAAAGTCTATGGATTCTGGAAGGGGAAAGAGGATAATTCAACATCTTAATCTATTTTATGCTACTATAGCAGAATATCACAGAGTAGGTAATTGATAATGCACTGTACTTATTTCCTCAGAATCCTGGAGGCTGAAGAGCCCAAGATCAAGATGCCAGCATCTTGCCAGGTAGTGTTACAATATCATCCCATGGCAGAGGAGGAAGGGCAACAGTGTAAGCAGCAAGGGGCATACTGATCCTGTCAGGAACCGACTCCTGCAATAATGAACTTTCTCTTGATGGCATCAATTCTTTCATGAGAGCAGAGCCCTTTGGCCTAATCTCTTAAAGATCCCACCTCCTTATATGGCCACATTGGGGATCAATTTCCAATACATGACATTAGGGGGAAACATTCAATCCATATCACTTAGTGCTACAGACTGAATGTTTGTGTCCATGAACGGCCCCTTCTTGTGCTGAAATCCTAACTGCTAATGTGATGCTTTTGGGAGTTGGTGTCTTTGGGAGGTGATTAGGCCATGAGGGCTGAGGCTGATTAGAGACCTTACAAAAGAGACTCCAGAGAGTCCCCTCTCCCCTGTGCCACAGGAGGAAACAGAAAGAAGATGGCGTCTATGAACCAGGAAGGAGACCCTCCCAAATCTGCTGGTACCTTGATTTATAATTCCATTCTCCAGAACTGTGAAACATAAGTTTCTATTGTTTAGAACCCACTCACAGTATCCTGTTATAGCAGCCCAAGCAGACTAAGACACTCAAAGAACTGTGCTTGGTAACTCATATAGTAGCCGAAAGAGGCATGAGAGTGAATGGCAAAGTGACGCGTTTGTACTGCAGGCTTGATGATACCTTGCCAACTAAGTGAGTTCCATTAACTGAATGAAGAATCGAGCACTTCACCACAGTTTTTATCACCCTGTAATTTTCTGAAATATTAATTGATCGTGACCACATTTACCCTAGTACTGAATGTATCATGGTGAAATTTTAGTCTTAGCATGTTGAAATGAGGATCTTTTGTAATTGTTAATGATTTTAATGAATTTAGCACATTATAAGGATATTGCTGCACAGATTGATGTCTGTCATCAGAGTTACTACGTAGGTACCATAAATATATTTTTTCAGATGTCAAAATAGGCACACTTTTCCTGCTCTCAGGGCTCTCTAAATGATTTTGATTCCCATTTTTTTCATGAGGAGGTTACTGTTAAGATTTGTCCTCTAAATTTGTTCCCACAAAGGCTTTTGCCGGATCTTCATTTATATATTGATTGGCTTTCCTTGTGATCCTTGGTTCTCTAAATGTATTGCATTTTTCAATTTTAAACAGGATTCAAATAGTCATTTTTTTTCCTGCTCCTGTGACACTTAGCCAGTGCAGCCGGTACGGTACTTATCACAGTTTATTATAGATAATTGCAGAAGTGTCTGTCATATGCTCTAGACTATGAGTCCCCTGAAGGCAGGAATCACCAATTTGTTCTTGGGCTCTTAATACCTGCCGTGGTCTCAGGCAGTTCCCTGGCACTCAGTAAATAACTGTTTATTGAATCAAATAGATGCAATGACTGCTTGTATTAAATGTTTGCTGGTTCATATGACAGTAGTTGTTACTTATTTTATTTAAGTTCTTATTAAAGAAGGAGTTTTGGGGCTGGGGGTGGCTCAGTGGTTGTGGTGCTTGCCTGGCATGTGCAAAGACACGAGATCATACTCCAGCATCACATAAGTAACAAAATATCAGAACAGTGACAGCCACATGAAAAACTAAATAAAATTGATTCTCTCTCTCTCTCTTTCTCTCCCCCCACTCTTTCTCTCTCTCACACACATACATACCCACTGTTCCTCTCTTTAAAAAAGAAGGCATTTTTAAACCAGAAAGGCATAATCAACTTTGGGTTGAAAATTATTTAGTCTTTCAATGTAATTGTCTTTCAAGCACTATTTGTTATCCAAAGGCTTATTGATTTTAGATTTTTTTTTTCTGAAAAATAAGATTTCCAAAGATTTCTTATTTTTGGAAACAGTTTTTATGTTGTCAAGGAAAAAATGTGATAGGTAAGACCAACTTTCACATGATGTGTGAGACTTTCTACTAACATGATTTGTTCAATTCAAGCTACTGATTTTAAATAGGAAGAAGAATTGAATAAATGTTTTAAAAAATCCCAACTGTTGAAAAGTTCTGTAATATGATCTAAAATAAATATACCAACTTAACTTTTCCTTATAAAAAGGAAACTAGTAGGTTTAAAAACCATCTGCAGAATAAATATTTATGGAGTAGAATGACAACTTGACTTATCTAAAGCATTGGCATGCATTTTCTTGGTTAATGCTTGATGAAGCACTTCCACTTACAATTCTTCAGTGAGCTAAAAGAAGAGTTTCATTACCTATTTTCAAAAGATAATGAGATCATGATCCCTTTCCAGATGTTTCACTCATCAAATAATTGTGATCTTTCTTCCAAATCTCCCTGGTTACTTAATTTCTATTTCTTTGTTTATTGAGCAGTTATTTATAAAGATGAAGAGAAGCAGAAGCCAGAAAGATGGTAGGGTTCAGATATATTTCATTTGGGTCCACTGTACAAAATCTTGGACACTGAGCATCATTAGAAATTTAGAAGTCTATCTATAAATCTAGAAATTGGAAATTGATAATCTCCTGAAGCAGTGTACATAGTTGTACATCTATGCGTAGAAATAAAGTAGAGGTGGGGCTGGAGCAGTAGCTTGGTGGTTACATCATTTGCTTGGCAAGCGCAAGGATATGAGTTCAAACCCCAGCACCACATACACAATGAAGTATCTGAGGAATGAAAGTTGCATGAAAAACTAAAAGAAATAAGTAGAGGTATCTATTTTCTTCCTCTTTGAAGGTTCTTGTTTATAGTCAGTCATGCCACCAAACTTCACAAAAGTAAGGCATAATTTTACCTTACCAAAAGTTTGAGGATTTTGTCAGATGCAGTGGCACATGCCTATAATCCCAGCTACACAGAAGGCTGAGGCTGGAGGATTGAAAATTTGCGCAAATTTGTGGCTTAGCCTGGGCAATGTAGTGAGACCCTGTCAAAAAAAAAAAAAAAAAAAAAAGTCAAAGAAGAGTGCCCCTAGGTTCAATCCCCAGCATTGTCAATCAAAAAGAAAATAAAAGTTAAAGTTTATAAATTTATTACTAAAGTATAATCATCTTGGATGTGAATACAGACACTCTTTTTTTAAGTGTTTTGTGGTTGATTTTTTTTTTTTTTTTTTTTTTTTTTTTTTTTTTTTTTTGCTTTGAAGCATAGGTACACTCCAAAACTCTGTCTACAGAAAGGACCTAAGAATAAGGCTTTTTGCACAATTTTCCTTGGGGTCTTGGGAGAAGATTTAGATTTTTCTTCAGAGCCAACTAATTTAATTATACTTTCTAAATTCCAAAGCACAGGACTAAGAACCCATTATACAAATTAAGAGTGCACTAAAAAAGCTACATTTAAATATAACAGTAGATAAGTTAATGATCACAGTAAGAGTAACACCAGCAACAGTAATTAAGCACACATTCGCTAAATACGTGCTATGTACGAAGGACAGTTGTGAATAAATACTCCCCTAATAGTTCATTTTTCCCCATTTGTGAGGTAGATACTGGTGCTAACCTCATTTTACAGATGAGAAATCAAGGAGAAACAGAAATTTAGGTATCTTGCAAAAGTTCACATAGCAAGTAAGGGATAGAACGGGATAGAAACTGAAACAACAGGACTCTGGGGTGAATGTTCTTTTTCTATTTAGTAGTGAGCACCAGATGATGTGAGAACTTGGAGCTATTTATTTTTCATTTTGGTACTGCTCATGTTTCCCAAAATTACTCCCTGTAGCATCATTCAATTCTATCCACTTTGACTATGTTGGTTCCAGTTTTGACAAATGGACTAAGAAAAGTGATAATTAACAACACCTAACAAATATAAACCCAAACTGACGGGAATTGTTTTGCATCTTTTCAGCATCATTAAATTGTGTGTGCATGCATTTGATCATTCTATTGCCATTCCTTAGAAATGAATGAAAAAAAAAGAAATGCTTCCAGGCAATTAAGTTTAGTCGGGTAAAAGCATTGCCCCAGTGGCGGAAAAGAGAAGTACCCACATCCAAGCTCCTAAGAGTATTGGTTACTAACAGCTCAATGCTGTCCCCTTCTTTTGAGAAGAGAAGCTTCTTTGCTTGGAACATTCCTCCGCTTAGGCAGTAAGCAGTCAGTGATTTACAGACATAAGGAATACAAAATATCCTCCTTTCCTGCACCCCGCCTTCCTTCCCTCAAATACACACACACTGCAAGGGTGGATTTAGCTGTGACATCCAGAGCTTCCTATGGGATCAGTCTCCCACCATTTTCAGTTAAGCACACATCCTAGGTAAGCTTTCTTTCCTTGCCCTCTCCTGTCTCCTTTCTTCCTCTTCTTCTGGGGGTATTCGCTCAATAAATCACTTTTTTTTTCTTAAGAAAGAGGGACAGTGAGAGAGACAGAGAAAGAGAGAAACAACTTTATTTAGTTTTTCACATGGCCTTGGTTACTCCAACACTTAGTTGTGTACGTGGTGCTGGGGTTTGAACCCGGGTCCTCGTGCTTGCCAGGCAAGTGCTGAAACCACTGAGCCACCGCTCCAGCCCCAATAAATCACTTTTATAAGAATCCTTTCCTTATGTTTTGCTTTTAAGAAGCCCAAGCCAAGATGGACGGAACAAAAGTGGTTCCCAGGAAGCAGAGATCGAGATGGGCTTCTAGGCTGGATAGAATCAAAGCCCATCACTGGTGGTAGATACAACATTGTTAGCACCTAGCCCTTTACAGCAGTGTGATTGTTAGGATCAGGGGTCAGCAAACTATGGCCATGGGCCAACTTACTTCTTTTTTTATTGGGACACATTCATTTGTATAGTTTTAGACATAATTGAATATTTGGGACAGAGATCATGTATTCTGTGAAGCCTGAAATATTTACCAAAAGCTGGCTAATCCAGGCTAAAATGTTCACCCATGGTTGAAAACTGGATTGAGATACAGATGAAGGGGACACAGTGGCTGATCCAATGTCCCTGGTATGAGAGGCATGCAGAAATTATAAGTAAAGATTTTAGGTTTCATTGGTTCTTGCTAAATATCATTGACATATTGAAGAAATAAAGTGCTAAGTTCTTTTAGTTATCTATTGCTCTATGTCAGATTATCATAAATTTAGCAGCTTAAAACAGCACATGCTTATTATCTCAATTCTTTTTTTTAAGACCTTTTTTTTAAAAGAGAGAAGGACAGTGAGAGAGAGAGAGAGAGAGCGACAGAGAGAATCAATTTTTATTGAGTTTTTCACATGGCTTTCATTGCTCTGACACTTAGGTGTTTACATGGGTGCTGGGGTTTGAACCCATGTACTTGCGAATGCTGGGCAAGTGCTGTAACTGCCGAGCCACTGCTCCAGCCCCTATCTCCCCATTTCTAACGGTCAGGATGCCAGCAACAGCTTAGCTAGGTCCTCTGCTTCAGGATCTTTTATAGGGCTGAAATCAAGGTATCACTCAAGACTAGGGTCTTATTATAAGACTCAACTGGGGAAGGATCCTCTTTTAAGCTCATGCAGTTATTGATAAGATTCAGTTCCTTGTGAGTCATTGACTGAAGACCATCTTCAGTCTTTTGCCACATGGCAGATTAATTAATCATAGCCAAAAAGAAAGGGATTTTGCTAGAAAGAAGGAAGTGACAATTTTATGTAACCTAATCATAGAAATGACATCGATCTTTTTTCCAAATTCTTTTGGTTAAACGCAAGTCAGAAGACAATGCCCATTCTTTCTTTCTTTTTTATTTTTTTAAGAGAGAAGGACAGTGAGAGAGAGAGAGAAAGAGAGAGAGAGAGAGAGAGAGAGAGAGAGAAACAGAGAGAATCAATTTTTATTGAGTTTTTCACATGGCTTTTGCTGGTCTGACACTTAGTTGTGTACGTGAGTGCTGGAGTTTGAACCTGTGTACTTGCATATGCCAGGCAAGCACGGTAACTGCTGAGCCACCACTCCAGCCCAACAAAGCCCATTCTTAAGGGAGTGAAGTATACAATGTCACAAATACTAGGAGACAGGGTTCATTGGGAACCCTCCCCGAGACTGCTGGCCACACAGACTCAGAATGTAAAGCAAAAATATGAGTCAGAAAGACTCATTAGCAGCATTTGAAGAGACTCATTTTAGCAAGACTCAGTGGTACATGCCTGTAATCCCAGATAGTCAGGGGGCTGAGGTAGGAGGATTACAATTGTGAGTCCAGCCTGGGCTACTTAGAGAGATTCTGTCTCAAAAAACAACAACAAAAAATATTGGGGATGTAGCTCACTGGGTTCAATTCCCAATACCACAATGAATAAAATAAAATAAAATAAAATAAAATAAAATAAAAGACTCACTTCTTTTAGTGTTAGGGTAGAGTTGAAGATCAGGCACATGTCTGATTTGTAGAAGTGCAAGAACTTTAAAGAAAAATTCTCAGCCTATATCTCCTATGCCAAATTCAGGACCTTGTAAGAGAAAGAGTGTGGGAAGTGTGGGGAGAAAAGAAAGAGAAGTGGGGGGGAAAAAGAAAGAAAGAAAAAGAAAAGAAGTAGGGTCTTGAGGTCTGGGATAGAGACATCTAGGTAGATAAGAATCTTAAATTCCCACATCCCCTTAAACACTTTTGGTGCATAGAAGTGGCTAATAAGCCCCTTGTCTCTGTCTTAAAACTCCTCTTTCACAAAGACTATATCAAAGCTGGGTGCAATGGTGCATGCTTGTAATCCCAGAGACTCAGGAAGCTGAGTCAGGAGTATCGCAAGTTAAGAGCAACCTGGGCATCTTAATGAGGCCCTCAGCAACTTAGCCAAACCTTATCTCAAAATAATAGGCCTGGGATTGTAGCTCAGTGGTAAAGTGTCCCTGGGTTCAATCCCCAGTGCTAAAAAATAAAACAAAAAACTACGTTGAAATCTCAATTTAACTTAAAAAATGTCTTCAGGATCTGTTTGTACTTTCCCTCTTGGAATTCAGACTGATAATTTGTAGCATATTCCAGCAAATCTCATCAGGGAAGCAATGACTTAATGACCTAATAAAGGAGGAGATGAATTATACACTCCAACAAAGTTCCAGGATTTGGTTACACGAACACCTAAAGAATATGCCTGAAGGTGAATCCTGAGGGTCCTGGATCAAGGTGGGCAAAATATATAGAGTTAAGTAATTGACGGTTTACCAATATGGTATTATTTCATTGTGACTCAGAGCTTAATATCCTTGGTATCTTGGAAAAAGTGATGTCCCGCATGAAATGAAGTTAGATATCTCAGCACTGTAGTAATATATTGTGGAGTAAGAAATAAATGTATGCAAAAAATGAGCACACAAAAAAATGGGTCTATTGTGTGAAATTCATCTCTAACTATGTTTCTCAGGAGGACTTGGAGGACATCATGTTTATTAACATGAAGAATTTGGGGGTAAAGGGGTTTCCAAAATTTTGGGGAAGCATGTAGGAACTGGGACTGTCCAGATATTCTGCAAAATGTCATATTAGTAAACTAGGTGGATGGCGTGAGGTTAGGTGGACCAAGGAATTTACTTTCTGGAAGGAGCTATGCCAATGGGCACATGTCCATGGAGTCAATGGTCCTACCACATTCTGACCCAGTGAAGACACCAACTTAAAAATATTATCTTGTGAGGATGGGAAGCATTTTTGAGGGTAAAGTGTATGCTTTTAACCAATGGATATTTTGCAGTACTTTGTCCCCAGTAGGTAGGATGCATGAGTCCAGGACTGAAAGGGTGGAAATAAGAAAGACTCTGCTCACCATCACTCCCAATGTCTCATCCCTGCAACTTTAGACTCTAGAAGTTCTAGGTTCCTGAGGAGGAAGGAAACTTTCCCCCAGGATAATAACAAGAATCTCAGTGAACTTCAAACTATCTCCTCCTGCCAGGAGAATAACTGACAAAAAGAAGTTCTATACTTGAAGAGTAACTGACCTGATTACCTTGTGGAGGCAGGAATGTGCTATGTGACAGAGGCACAGAGCAAAGCACTGGGCACTCATGTTACCTGTTGGGCCATATCTTGCTATTCCCATGCCTTGATTAACCAAAGAGGAAGTTTAATAATACAGCCTCATTAGGACATGGAAACCAGGCGCTCAGACTCCTAAGAGATGAAATTTGGTTTTCTCCTTCTAGGCAATCCACCAAGACCCACAGAAGGAGTAGACCATAAGAAGTAACGTCTGTCTGGAAGGGGAGGAGGTGAACATGATGAAGATGTGGTGGCCATGGGGGAAACCTGTGTCAGGGTAAGATGCAGTGTGTTCCACTCATTCTTATTTTATTCATTAGCCCCCCCTCCCCATCTAATCAAAATCCCAAGGCAGTGTGGCTAGATGTAGTAAACTCAACATAGGAAGCAACTGGGTCTGAGCGGGACAAGAGATGGATGACAGGGCTGGCTGTCATTGCCCCCATTTCCCAGCTGTTGCCAGTGTTTCGCTGCTAACAGCTCGTGACTGCTGCCTTTCCAGAGATTTGCCAACAGCCAAACACAGTCAATACACATAAGAGCGATTGTCTCTGGAGATATGAGGGGTTAACCCTGTGGTACAATTTATGTTCCATACCTCCACAGAGGACCTGGCAAGGCTGTACCCAATTTTTAGTCTTGACCACATCCTTGTTAAACTATTTTCTTCTGCTTTTCTTGGTCCTCCTTTCCTGAAACCTTTCTCTTGAGAAATCTTTTTTTTTTTTTTTAAACCAGGGGTGCTCTTAAATACTGAGCCACATCTCCAGCCATTTTTCCCTTTTTACTTTGAGACAAGGTCTCACTACATTGCTTAGGGACTGGCTAAGTCGCTGAGGCTGGCTTGGAACTTGAAATTCTCATCTCAAGCCTCCTGAATCACTGGGATTATACGCATGTGCCACTGCACTGTCTGATAAATAATTCTGAGAAGAATTTCAATTTCTGGACCTGCTTCCAGGGATTTTGATGTAAGCAGTATCGTCTTACTATTAACTACACTGGAAAAGCATTTCCTCTAACTGTATCCCTGATAGTATGAATACAAACGTTTGTATAAATTGAAGTTGCCAGTTTTGTTTTCATTTTGCCCCCTAAATCTCTCCTTAGTTTATTACCGCAGCAGAGGCACTCACTCATTTTCAATTCTCAACCTCACTGTAACTGATGAAAATTATTTTATTCTTGTCACTCTCCGAGCCATCCTCTTTACTGATGCCAGCGATTTTTTAAAACACGATTCTTATCATGTAACTCTCCTGCTTCAGCATCTTGGTGATTTTCCTTTGCTTCCTGAATGAAGACTCTGCTCTTTAGCATAACACACAAGGCCCTGTTTATGGGGCTGCGATTTGGAGCAGTCATGGTAGACTCTTCCTCCTTCCACACAGCCTGTGCAACATGTGCTAGAGTCACAGTCGGCAGTTGCTTATTCTCCGGGTAAGACACACTCTTGCTTGAATCCATACTACTTCTTCAGCCTGGAATGTCTCCTCCTTCCACTTCAGCTTGTTCACTACCTTCTTATATATCAGATACAGCTTATTTATCAACTTTTCTGTGACACTGTTATTTACCAACCCAGCACTGCTTTCCAGACTCCAGGAAGAATTAATAACTCCTTTCTCTGAGTTCCTACAGCACTAAGCACATATCTCTGTTATGATCTTGTCATATTTTTTGCTATTATTTATCAACATGTCTTTCCCACAAGTTTGAAATTTTCAAGAACCATGTGATTTATCTTCATATCTCCAATACTTATCATGTGGCTTCACACAGTATTTTCATAAAAATGTATATTAATTGAATGAAGAACTTGTGCTTAAGGTAGCTTCCCAGCCTGAGAGTTCTGTCAGGTTCTGTCTCATTCCTGACTTCAGTCATTTTCTCCTTGTGGGAGATTTTGAAACTGAAGGGTCTTTGGACACCCTTCCACTCATCTATATCCAAAGACTGTCCACATTTGCAGTCCACCAGTGCACAGGTTTATATGCTTTAACTCCTGTAATTCCCACTCCCTGAAATTTGCATCTAATGGGCTAAGAAATAAACCTTCAAGTGACAATAAGAGGCCTGACATTGAGCTCACTGTCATAAATATGACTCTTTGTTTGATCTCTTCTTTCCAAGCATGTAAACACCTCACCTGCTTCTCAGCATCTTGCATTGTGGTACTTCTGGATGTCGGTTTAATTGGTCATTGTTTCTGATTTATTTATAAGGAAAGAGTTTTCAGCTTTTTCTAAAATAATTTATTTCTTTATAATTTCAAGGTTCTGGACTATCGATCTGTCTTTAGGAAATTCAAATAAACATACTAAAGAACAATCCCCAGCATATTATTAGAAATTATGTTAGTGATTCTGGATTAAGCCAGGAGGGAAAAATGATAATAGAAGGTTCTGCACTAGAGGAAAGTCAAAGGTTAATGTGGCATAAAACCTGGTTATGAGAATCTGACCTGATAATATTCATTTTTTTTTCCTTAGGCCACATTCTCAGCCTCAGCTTCTTCATCTGCCTCTGACTTCAAAGGAATCGCTGCATGAAGAGAGAAGGCATTGGGCCGATTATCCCTTCTGTTTGGAAATGGGTAAAGATTTATAGATATGTTTTTTTCTTTCTGTGCGTTGGACTATATAATCTCCATTACCGCAAGCAAAACCCTCTGTCCAGGCTAACCATAGACTTGGATTATATTAGAATTGCATAAAATTGGAAACAAGATATTAATAATAATCCACAATGGTGCAACATAATGGAAAGCATGCTTATTTTCATGGGCTTTAGCTGGTACAATAAAAAAAAGTAAATTAGTTTAGAGACTTAAATTTTATATTTATTATACACTGACCTTTTTGCTCTTCCTTCACCACTTTGTGTTATGAATGAGGTAATTTAAAAGAGTATACTTGTTTCCTGTTCTGCTACAGTACATTTTTGCCCCTTTAAATTGTGTGTTGGTGAATGTGTGTGTGTGTGTGTGTGTGTTTGTGCGTGTGTGTGTGCACGCGCACTGGCATAGATTATCTTAACCAAAGTTTGAAAATGAAATTGTAATGCCAAAGGCCAAAGGAATGAATTAGCCTGTGCTGGTAATTAAAAGGCCATATATGAAGTATTAACCAGGAATCACTGTTGGACTTTTCATTCTCAACCCAAAATGAAAGGTGAATGCAATAATTCTAATCACCTCTGGAAATGATGTCAGGAAATGTTTTCTCAGAGTCAGCTACTGGTCAAGACTTACATCAAGTTAAACAAAATAATAAAGGATCAGGGATTCTAGAAGGGCCAAAAGTTCGAACAGAAGACCTTTAGTCCCTTTGTCTGCTATACATATGAATGCTTCCTGTTTATTTGATAAGTGCTTATCATCTCCTGGAAGAAAAAGCATTTATAACTCCTATATTAAGGACTAAGTCCTCTGTCGCCACCCTTCCTGTCGGGGAATTATTATCCACAGAAGTGAATCAACACAGTGAACTACTGAATGCAAATAAATAACAACAACAAGAACTAAAATACCAAATGGGTCAATCAAATGAAGCCAGGTCTTATTAAACTTTCAAAATTTTAGGATTGTTCCATATTGCAAAAGAATTACATCTAACTATATATGAATTTACCAAAGCTTGGCTTGCTATTTAAAATGTCCATCATAAAGATTTCATTTCCCTTATGAGGGATAAGACAGCCCACATGGGAAGCTTAGTGTTCATCAACCAAAGTTTATAGCAACAACAATAGCCAGAAGCCGGACCTCCAAATATTGCTTTAGTTTGAGGTATTTCTGCTCATAAACATAGAATATTACAGGCAGCATACTGGTATTTTCATTATTACTAAAAGAGTTGGGATGTATACAAAACAGGAAGGAGTTTTTAAATTGATTGAATGGTGCAGTAAGCCCCAGTGGTAATGGTTTGTTGTTATTTTTTAGCCAACTCTTAGGCTTGACTTCTCAATGCTCCAAGAAAACCTAGTGAGAAACTTGAACACAAACTTTTCAGTCAGGTAACCCTAGAGTCTGTAAGTGGAAATGAATGACATTTCCTCAGGAAAATCTTGGAAATTACCCATGTCACACTTTTTATTAATCCATGTTTAACCTGAAGCCCAGAAACTAACTTCCCTTCCTTTCCCTCCTTAAATTCTCTATTGCCAACTGTGCTCTGTTGAAGTTTATATGACAGGCCATTTCAACACTTTTGTTTAGTTAAATGGAAGTGCATCACTTTTAAAGAAAAGCCCTATTGCCAAAAAATATAAACAGCCCCAACTTTGATTAATATAAATATTTTAAAACCAGAACATTCTGTTACATCTTACAAAAACAATTCTGATGTAGCTGATGGGAAAGAAAAAGCACTTTCATACATTAGACGAATTCAACAAAATACAGCTGCAGAACAAAATTTTAAGTAAATATGAATTGTTAGTCTTTTCAGTGAGCTACAGTATTTACTTAAATGGAGATATTTTAGAACACTTTATGCTTCATTAGTAAAAATAAAGGGGTATTTTTTTTGATAATTTTACTTCTGAAGTAGCCAATTTAAATTTCAAAATCTCCTAATTAAAAAAATGTCATTAGAATTATTCCTCCTGCCCAGTTGAGGGTTATTTGTTATTTGCTAATAAGTCACTGAACAAGAGATGTGTGAAATGAATAGATGAAGAAAAACGTTGACAACCGAAGCAAGGTCTGGAGGGTGAGGTTCGTTTATTAGGCCCGGTTTGTCATGAATGGCTCTGCTCACATATAAAAGCAAATCCCTCTACCTTAGAAGATTAATTCTGAAGGAGGCACTCTTAGGTCAAAGTATACATAAGCGTGTGCCTAATCTCAGAGAAATCAGGCTATTTTCTCACAGCAATTAAGCAGAGGTCTGGGGTTTCACCCGCAGTGTATTTAAACACAGGATACAATTAAACCCCAAAGTATTAATATCTTTGCTTTGCAAAATTGCCCAGGAAATAGATTTTGCTCTCTCTCAAATGAAAAGCAAGTCAAATTAAGAGAATAACTTGATTCTTAGCTAAGTTGTGTGAAACAAGAGTTTCATATTCTCTTCTAATTGCAAATGTCTTCTAGATATACATATAATTTTTAGTTTATTATAGGACAAGAGCTATAAGCTTTCTAATTCCTTTCACCTGAATAGTGAATCTTAGAAATTTTGCTTAAAAATATATTGTTTTCATGGTGTAATTAAATTTATGACTCAGTGTACGTTAAAAATCAACTCATTACAAAAATCTGAGATCTATACTATTGTGTACATTAGAAATATAAATCGAAATCTGAAGCAATCAAGTACTCAGGAAGATTATTTTCCACAAAGGTTTTTCTTGGGGTTATTTTATTCACCTACTCATCTCAAGCAAAAGCTAACCTTCTGGAGAAGATTATAACCAGTTTAAGACTCTGCTTCACAAAGGAAAAGTAAAAGGCTAAATATAAAAGAAAAAAAACTTTATTTTTTTGTACATCAGATAAGGCAAAAATCTTAATGGTACAAAAGTTATATCAAATAAACTCCCACTTTTGTTCAGTTCCTGAAAAAAAAATAACCCTTCTGGTACTAAAAGGTTGTTGCCCATATTGCAATAATTGTTACTTCTCATCTACATATCAGATTAACTTTCCATTTTATTGCCAAACCAAATTCATTTTGGCATTTTTAGGGGAGAGGGAAGTTGGACTTGGAATACAAAAAGATAAATCAATAGTTTTTTGTTTAGATAGCTGAATCAATAGTTTTTTTTTTCTTTTTTGTAGGAGTTTCTAGCAAGATAATTCTTGTTCTGTACAACAGGACATCCAGTGAGAAATCCTATAACCCATGACATATGGGCATGTTCTTATAAATTAATAAAGCTGAAAGAATGAAGCAAAATAGGATGTATTAGATATGGGAGTGTGTGTGTGCTCCCGGGCACTTGTGGGCGGGCTCACGCTGGCTGATGTGTTCTCCCTGTTAGCACTCCAATGTTGTTTTTAAGAGAAGCTGAGTACTTAGGGTAAAGTGCATAAGGCCATGTTTCTTTGAAACTGTGCTATAGGTAGTTGAGGCACTCTTTTGATGTGTGGCAGGCTATGTGAAAAGGCATGTAATCTGAATTTTACAAAGAATTGTTTTAATAGGACCAATGACTTTAATAGTAGTTCTTGCTGACATCACTGGCAAATTGGTCTATTCTGTAACCTTTAAAAGTGCAGCATATCCCAAAATGAGTTACTTATTAAACGAATGTTCTTTTTTGAGTGCAACTGACCTTTAAATGATTATTTCTCAGCACTTGCAACAAAGAAAATCTCACCTATCACCTTTACACTTTTGATGCTACAGTGAGTGAATCCATAACCTTTTCACAACATGTAGGGAACCCGCTACACAACATGGAATTACAAACGCTAATGAGCACTTTTCTCTTTTAAAGGGAAGTCTTATCACTTTATTAAATTGTTGCAATACACAAAACGCATGCAAAAGTATAAAAGTAAATCGCTATTTTGATCAATCTGCAACCATTTTAGAAAATGTAACCCCAAAGCACCAGAGTAATTCACTACTAATGACAGTTTTCACGGAAGCTCTTTCCCCTTAACTGTAGAGGTGTGTATGTGTATATTCCTGTGGGTGAGGGTGTGACTTAGATACTGCATTTTACCGAAAAAAACATTGTCTTTAGGTTCAGGAGCTAATATGCGATTTGCAGGCAATTTGAGCTAATCCTCCACACACCTAGCCTGGTACCCCTTTCCACTAACTGGAAGGAAAAGCTTCCTCCAGATGTATGGGTGAAATTCATATCTTTTAAGGTTAGAGATATTAAGATTGTGTTTGCCTCAGTAACAAACACCTTAGCAAAGATGTAATGAGTATAATTAAGTCGTGGTTATTCTTAAGTAAGTGGAGATGGTAATTATAAAATCTGTTCTCCAGGAATCAGATCAAATCTAGCACATATTTAGAAAAGCTAATGCTTTCTGGGATCTCTTTTACTAATGTGAAGAGATCCACATTACTTCAAGTCCCAATGGTCTTTTCGTGAGCAGATAACCTAGTTTACACTTTCATAGAACTGTGAAATCTAATAGAGATTCTAGTCGTCTAAAGAAAAAAATTGTAATCTTGAAAAATTCCAAGAAAAATTTCTTTCATCTGAAGTGTTCTCTCTAACGAGCTAGCGGGCCACACGTCAGACATTTTGTTGCAATTTTAAAGCACAGAAACCTGCGCAAGACTAAGCTTCTTTGTTGGGAAACTGACCTTACATATAAAATACTGTTTTAGATCCTTAAAATTTTTAAATATCAAGCCTCCATGGAGTCGAAAGGCAATTTTCACTCCCTCTCCTCTTTTCCCGCATCTCTTACAAAGTGAACATACTGCAGTGGATTCCAGAGCAATCCGAGAATTTTTTCTTAAGAAATGAAGATGAGCTGTTTTCAGATAATATTCACTTACAGTTTTCTTTTCAGCTCTGAGTTGCTAATAGTTTGTAAAGCAGGAGGGGCAGCCATGAAGTTTCATCAGAAAAATTAAAATTAATCTTCTTTGGAAAAATTGGGCTCTAAAAGGAAAAAGAACGTAATAGCAGAGATATAACTCATTTGGCTCTCTTTAGTTTAATTTACAATAGGACAGATCAGTTATTTTATTGTCATGCAATCTCAATGAAAAATACATGGATTTAAGACTAAAATGGCTCATTTAGGTTGTTCATTAATTATGGTGGCTGCTGAAAAACAAAAGGAAAGTCAATAATACTGGATAAAATAATCATCAAGGGTTTCTACGTCTGTGAACTATTTAAATTCTTGACATTGAATATTTATAGTGAGTGATGCTCCTTTAACACGTACCATATTTCAGTCATCTCTCAGCACTGAGAGCATTCAGAAAGCCAGACGCTCCTGACCTTTCTTCATACCCACAGTTCACTTGGTTCCTCCAAGACTCTCTCCTTGAGCATCTTGCCTATTAAAAAACCAGACACGCAGTGTCGCTGGCCGTTTCTCAAGTGCCCACTCCCTGCGGTGCCCCTCTCTCCTCTAACTGTATGTAGTTCAGTGTCAGCACACCGTCACACTTTCACAGACAGCCCCCCCCTCCCCGTGAGCCAGTTGTATTTAGTTTGCACTTATCAATACAATGTAGAATCAGCGTGGTTTACCTCCTTGGGGTTACTGACCCCACCCTGTCTGTGAACACAGACAGCACTTTGGCCACAGATGTGACTGGTTAACTGTACAAGCAAGGAGGATAAATCCACATAACAATACTTCATTCACCAAGGAAATCTGTAGTGGATTACAGCTTCTCTATGGTTAAGTCTGGTCTTAATTTACTGCTTTTATTCAGTTTTCAACCACAAACGAGCCCCTTATGAGGCATTCACTACGCAGAATTGACAACTCTTTTTATCTACTTGAAAAATATTTTTGGATAATAATTTATGGTTACAAAATATTTTAAGCAGTTTGAATAGTTATATTATATTCTTTCAGTGCTTAACCATGCAGTATCCCCTGTAAAAATGGAATGCCAGGCAATCTGGTAATTTTACATACAGTATTTATAACAGCGGAGCAATTTGGCCATATAGAAACACAATTAAAAAAAAAACTGTACGTTCCATAGAAAGTCTCTTAAAGGCTTTTTAAAAGTCCTTAAATTGCATCTCAGGAGAAAATCAGAGTTCACAACAGTATCTGTAGGCCCTACGTATGAGTGAAAAAATAATTTTGGCAAGAATTGTATTTTATTTATGGGTTAATGTTTAAAATAACATATTTTAAGCACCCTTCAGAAGAAAAAAAAAAGCTGCAGCTCTCTCTGAGGACACAAGGGAAAGTTCATACACTGTTTATATTTTATACATGAAACCAAAATGTTCAGGCAGATTTGTGCTTTCTCACCATCAAACATATTCTCTTAATTTATATTCTGAATTAATGCTCTCTTTTAAAAAATCTGTGTGAAGGTGCTCATTATTATCCGGCATGCAGTCGTTCTCAAAGACTGATTGCCAATGACTGAAACTATTCTGGAAACCCTCAATAAGCTTAAAAACATCATATACCTGTTTGTAAGTGGCAAGTGCCAGTACCAGAGCTGTCATTTTAGATGCACATCTTCCAGTATTGCTAAACAGTGACCCTGTGTCTGGAAACAGAACACATGTAAATTAGGTGAAATGTAGTTTATAAGCAGAGACAATGGAAGCAGTGTGGTTGATGTTCTTTGGCATGGTAGAGTTCTTTTGCACTGCTTTAGATTAATTTAAACTACGGGTACACAAAGCTTTATAACTTTCCTCTTGGCGGAATGCAAGCACTTTCTTCTCATTGATACTGAGGGACTCTTCCCACTGCAAAATGAACCCCTCCGTAGGTAAACAAAGGAAAACATTCAACTTAGGGTCCTTGCCTGTTTTCCTCATTAATCGCTACACTGTATTGAGCAGGGAATAAGTGCTTGGGGAAAAGCATCCTTGGCATTAACAAAAAAGGGCATTGCTTTTACAAGGAGAGCACTGTATGATTTTTGAAAACATCTCTCTTCAAGTGCCATATGTAAATCATATTTTTAAAAACCCAAATTATGTGTGTGCTTTTTTGGGGGGGTACTACAAAAAGGTACAATGGAAAAATAATGAACTGTATCATTTTGGTTAGTTAAGCAATTATTGCTTCTTTATAGACTCAAATCCTGTTTAATTTTCATCATAAAAAACAGGTGGGGTTCGTTGGCTGTTTGCTGGTGCTGTTGGTTTGAAATTTTGCCGAAAATAATTCCTTATATTATCGTTTTTGTTGTTTTGGAACTTGTCATGTTCTGCCTTTATTCTAGCAGCTATATTTTCTTGCCTTTATAGATGTTCTAATGAAGATGTAAAATAAAAGGTTAGAAAGGAGATAAATTAGGCAACAGCAGCATCAGATTCAAATGCCACTTAATATAATTCCTAAATCATCCACATTAGAATTGTTTCATTAACCATATTACAAGCACCTTCTGCTCTTTATCTCAAACATATTAAAATATAGATAAAAGCCCCTTTAGTAACAGATTATGGAAGTGGGAATTATAACAACAGTCAAGGGCTAGCCTTGTCAGTCCAGGCACAAATAGTTTCTAATCAGCAGCTTCGGGTCAATGAGCACAAGATTTCAGAGGAAGATTGGGTACTTTCTCTCTGATCCACTTGGAACAAAAAACTCATAACGTTTCAATACCATTTACATTAGACCCTGTGTACCCGGATACTAGACTCATTCTTCCTTCCTCTTCCTGCCAAGCATTACATGTGAAGTAGGAGTGGGAGGGTCATTTAACAATGAATTTCCCCATTGTATAGCCATTACAAAGCTATCCAGGCTAAATAACTTGTTGTTTTCTAAGTCACTGTGCAATTTCAAGGTTTTAATGGTCCTTAAAATATAATACCCTATGTCGTTTATTTCCTGAAGTGAAATCTAGTGCTAGCCTTTGGAATTCATGTAAAACAAGTGGTTCAATATGGTTTGAAGAGAGAATAAAAACTTGATAAGCAATTAATCTACCTTGAATGCCTTCCTAATGGTTTGCACCTTTTCTTACTAATCTTTTTTTAAAAATTGAGATTTATTCAAAAGAAAATCAAATCAAATGTACATCCAAATCTTTCTATAGCACATTTGTTAGAGGGAAGCCCACACACAGTGAGGAAAGATTGAACATTTAAATAATTTAAAAATAAAGGTGTTTCTGGTTGAATCATAGTAACTCAAATTATTTTTCTTGATGCCTTAAAGCTATGGGGGCAGGGAAAGATTTGAAATGGAAACCAGATAAATGAGCATAGAGAAGGTCTCATTTTCTAGCAGAATAATCCTGTGCAGGACCCTTTGTTTGGGAAAAGAAGCTCCTCCTAGTGCTGGTTTTCAGAGGCCAAGGCTCAAGAGTGATAGATAAGCTCAGGGTGTCATTCAATCTGAAAGACTTAGCTAGCAACAGAGCTGAGTGAGGCTGGTGTGGCTGCCAATCAGTGTATCATCAAGGAACCCACTGAAATAATAGAGTAGACTTACCAGCAAAGTCTTGTCTGAAAGGCAGTGTACAAGCATTGGAGACCCCTGTTAGAAGATGGTGGGTAACAACACAGATTTAAAACCTAACAGCAGAAGGACCCAAGGAGCCCAAGAGTAGAAGGGATTGGAAGAAGAACACTTCTCAGTGGATAGTTTGGGTACAAATTCATGAAGGGTGTCCAGTGAAAAGATCGTGACTTTCCAACTAATAAAGATATGTGTCTCTCCCTTAGCAGATTGGTACAGAATGCAAATAGCAATACCAAAGATATAGAAATGAGTGAAGGTTGAAGAGTCATCAGAGTGGAATTAACAGGGTCAGTGACACAATCAGAGAGCTCACTCATGAGTAAATGCAGAAGGATTCTCAGGAGCCTTGGCAAGCAAGGATACTTCAGGGGATATTTCTTATTGGAAAATGATAACCATGCCCAAAAGGACAAGCGTGAGATTCAGCAAGATAATGTCTATGTTCAAGACAGGGACTGAGATTGACATCATGCCTATCTATTTATTAGTGAGGAAGTACTGGAGATTAGAGAGAAACTTTATAATATCTTACTTATTGCATAAGTATGATAATTGCATATCTATACAAATATGCATATTCCTAAATCAATTGCTTGGTAAACACATAGAGCCTTCACCCAAATTACTGGGTTCATCATGAACAAGAACAGTGGTTGCCAGAGTCCCAAGCTGCAGAAGATGCAGAATATTTACCCAGGTGCCAAGTAGAAACACCTGAAATGTGGGTGAGCCGAAATAAACATTCCATCAACATTTTTGGCACCTAGCAAAGACTGGACTTGATTGGATCTGCTGCACACCCGGTAACCCGGATAAGGCCTGCATGCCTATCTGAATGGAGGTTGTCTCTGATTTGAGTATTGCCAAGTAACCCAATTTTAGAATAGCACAAATTTTAATTATACGTTTCATTTAACTGGCACCTGTCCTTGGAGGCTATCATTAAATTCTAACAAGCTATGATGTGGGAACTATTATTATCTATGATTTATAGAAATGCAAAAATAAATAAGGAGAGACAGAAAGGCAGAAAGACAGGCTGGGAGGTTGAGTAGTAGAAGAGGAAAACTAGAGATTTCAGTGGTTAAAAAAAAAAAAAAAACACCATGCCAATTACCTAGAAAGGTAGTAGAAAATAAATCCAAATTCTTCAATTTCTGGTGTTTGACGTCTGATTTTTCTAAATTCCCACCTCATTCAGCACTACATGTTGTGGCCAGAGTTCCTGGGTGAACTGGGGAAACACGGCTCTTAAATCAAATGCTTTGCCTCGAGACTGAGCCAGTTTTAAAACAAGTTCCACTAATTAAAATCCCACCCTTTGGCTTTTACAGTTAGAATGTTGAGGAGGAAAAGTCCAAGGAGGGAAGGAGTTAAGGTATACATGAAACAAGATGAATAACATGCTGGCAGTTATTAATGAGGAATAGTGGGTACATGGAGGTTGATATTATTTGCTTACTTTAGTGTAAATTTTTGATATTTCTATAACAAAGTGTTAAAAGAAATTCAATTTAGAGATGCATTTAAATATTTGTGCAAACTTATCTGGGCAAAGTAATTTATCTTCTATGATAAAATTTGGCCATAAACACAAGAACAGATTATCTCATATTAATTACTTTATATTACTATGCTTATATTAATGATCCCACTCTAAGTATACCAATTTCTCCAAAAGCTGTAAAATGAAAAAATCTGGGTTTTCTCCTAGTTGACATTCATGTGCAGTTTTTTTTTTCCCCTTTAACAGCCCTAGGTTTCTAGACTAAATGCCAAATATGCTTCCCGTTTAGATCAAATTTAGCTTTAACTAAAATAATTAGCCCTTGCTCCTAATTCTAATGGAAATGTAAGTCTCTTAACTATTCAGTGATAGAAGCTCTATTCAATACCACTGCTAACAGTGATTTATATGAAATAATTAGCAGACTGTTTCTGCTGTAGATACATGGAAAATTTGCCCTAAACCAAAGGCAAAACAATAATAAAAACTACCACCTTTTAACCTTTCCACAAATTTAAATAAAAAATGTGTACTGTAGCCCACATTAATAAAGTCTGGGAAGCAAGGAAGAGTATTTTACATTCATCTGCACTTCATCAGGCAGGTTCATGACCTCGGTAGAATTACTGTAGCTCCTGCAGTTTTTAAACCCGCATGGGGAAGGACACAAAATGTGATTTCATAATTAGAAAATTTTACTAGAATTGACAGAAATAAGAAAACACACGCCAGTGCTAAGTATATGCTCTAAAATTAGTACATCTAAAACTACAGGTGCCAGAAAAAGAAGTGACTTTTTAGCCTAAATATTTCATTAGAAGAGCTACATTATGCTTAGTGCTGAAAATTTAAGGGTTAGCATCTACTTTGTAGCTGGAGCGCACAAAAGGGAAGACACACGCCTCATTTCACAACGTGCTAAGTTAGATTGTGATGGCAAAAATTCTAAGTGGCACATGTTTTGGAAATGTCTTAATGTTCATTTTTATCCTGTCTTCCCCTAAATTTCCTGTTTCACACAAGGGCATTGCGTGAAAGCCGTCATTATTCAGGGTGTCACTGCTTGCAGAGGTCCCTCTAATGTGGAGAAGAAAGTCTGGTCGCATCTCCATCACTCAGCCTGAGAAAATTTCATCCACCGAGCTGATTCATGCTACTTCTTTGGATCTGCTACTCGCAGCACAATAAGGGATGAATGAAATAAGCACTCAGCAGCTGAATGCCCTTAAAGACCACTTGGGAACTTTATTTGGTGCCAAATAAAGTGACCTGCCAGTATCAGCTGCGGGAAGCACATTGTACTGGGCTCTGCAGTCTGTCCCTGTTGCCTATTCATTTCTGAAGAAATTTTCAGGTATTGAATTTTAATCCATGATGCCCAATTATAATTTGGGACCCTTTTACATTTGAGGCTGGGCTTCACCCCATTTGGCAATTATGCTAGCGCTGCCTAATACATGATTTTAATTTCTGGAAAGCAGGTGCTTCCTTTGGTCAGCCACCAATCTCTGATTTTCCTTCCTTCTGTAGCTTAAACCATTTTCATTTTCATATGCCATCCTACCCCCTTCCGTAAGTATTCACTATGTCAGATGGTTTTTCTGCTTAATCCTGTAGGGATTCCCATAGGCTTCTTCTAAAGGTGCTTGTAACTTAGGGGGAAAAAGTCATTTTGTAGGTGTCTGATCTCCATTTTGCAATAACACACTACATTGCTTTTTAAAGTAATCTGAATAAAAGTGTGTTTACCACATTATCTAACACTTGCAACGATGAAGCAGTTTCTCTGGAAATGATGTCTTTTTACCAATTCAATGAAAGACTTCTCTAACAATTGAAAAATTACTATTATTTGAGTTTCGTTAGGGCTGTGTGTTTTCTCCAAATCGTATTTTATTATTCAAAATAAGTATTTGAAAAACCATCTTATGAAAGACCCAAAATGAGGACTCAAACATATGGTGGTTTATTTGGAAGTAAATATTACATAAATCAAATCCTGTCTAAAGTTCTCCTCCACACACATTCACTAAGAGGGTGTGGTCTCATCTTCCAAAATTACTTTGTGCAAAATGGAGCTAGTACTTCTACCACTGTAGAGAGGAAGTGAGGAAATCAGATCTCTTTGTTCTGATGGGGACAGCTTCTTTATACTTCAATTGCTATGAATTTCTGGCCCACATCACTATTCTATTCCCATTTCTGAATTATAAAATACTATTGTTGTTATGATGGCCATCGGTATGGTTAAATTCAAATCTTTAGTGGTCACTGACCCATTTCAATGGTGAGGGGGTGAATAAGAGAGGAAGCAAAGAAACAGTGGGAACAATTTTTTAAAAGGTTATAAAAATTAAGAAGAGAGAGAAAGTTAAAGGGAGGAGAAATGGGGGTACCTAGTTTGGGGACAACTTGAATGCTGCCATCAGTTTCCTTAATTCACTCATCTTTTAATTGTCCTCTCTGTAGGCTGAAGCCTCAGATTACTGTTACCTCTCTGGACTCTGGAATGCTATCAAATAATTACCCAAGGATTAGCAAAACCTGATTGCCTTTAACGGGATAGCAGGCAAATGTTTCCCTTAAAAATATGCATCAACCAAATGCTGCATTTGAAAAATACAAATTTGAAGAGATGTGCACAACACTCTGTAGTCTAAAAAAAGAATACATTGATATTTCAATTAAGAAACGTCTCTCTGCTATCTTGTGATTTGTGTGTGTTCTCCAAAGGTTCAGATGCTGGAAGCTTGGTTTGAAGGGTGGTAGTGGTGGAAGGTGCTGTAAGAGCTGTAACCTAGAAGAAGGTGGTTAGGTTATAGGAGATACCAACTCTGGAGGGGAATAATGTAGTTATTGCAAGGTTCCAGTAGTTCTACGAGAGTGAGTTATAAGAAGAGCAAGGCCAGCTACACGAATCCCTCTCTATTTTGGCATGTCGTCACTCTCGCAAGCACTCCCTCACAGGCTCCCACCACTGGGATCCCATCCACCATGAAATCTCCATTAGAGCTGAGCAGATGCCCTATGCTCTTGAATCTCCTGCAACATAAGCTAAATAAATGTAACTCTTTTCTTTATTAAATACTCAGCCTCCAACATTTTGTTATAACAACCAAAAATGGACTGCTGAAGATGTAGCCCAGTGGTAAAGTATGTACTTGTATTTGACATAATCAAAGCCCTGCTTTTGGTTCCCAGCACCATGCACAGACACACAGACTCATAGATACACAGGAAAATGGACTAATACACTCTGCTCAAATTTAATGAGAGTTGATTAAAATGTGTGAAATTGTATTTAGTCATATTTCTCAAACTATGCGCAGAGAAAAATTCATGCCCGGCTAAATATTAACTGACACTTCCTTAAAACTGTATGACCTTACCAAATACATTTCAAGACACTGCAGATAATATTTGCCATCAAAGGGAGTCCCAGTGGTCTTTACCACATTATAAACATTGAAAGGTTCTCCAGTGTGAGAAAAAATATTTGATTTTGTTGAACCCTGAATTTTACAAAATAAATTGTCTATGAAACTCCCCCCCCCCTCAAGACACTGTTAATAATTGACTTTTCTGGAGAAAAATAATAAAGTGGTATATTCCAGTGATATGATTTATAATTTTTCTAGTGTTTGACTTTTTCTTTTTAATGGTACTGAGGATTGAACCCAGGACCTCAAACATGTTGGACAAGTGCTCTACTGCTGAACTATACCCTCAACCCCTTTTAAACTTTTATTTAAAATAGGGTCTCACTAAGTTGTCCATATTGACCTTGAGCCTCCTGCCTCAGCCTCCCAAGCAGTGGGGGTTACAGGCATAAATCACTGTACCCAGCTTGCTTTTGTTTTGAAAAGCCAAAATAGCTGAAATGTATGGGAACTGTGATAACAAAGTTTAATGTGGAGTTACGTAGGTTGATTATGAGCTTTAAACCTTATGACACTGTTCTTTTTTTTTTTTTTAGTTTTTTTAACCACACCTGTTTACTTCCCTGTTTCCATCAGCCTCTAACCATCCTAAGGACAGTTTCTGTATTTTGATTTCCATCGTATCTCTGAGAAATTCTCTAGTGCCTGACACTTTGTAAACATTCCAAAAATAAGTAAATATTTGTTTGAATGAGTGAATGAGCCCTGTAGTAGACATCTTTTAAGTTATAGGTATAACTACATCAGAATGCGTCTTTTAAAAAATAATGCTTGCTTCAATGTAAAAATAACAGAAGTGAAAGTGAGAGGGACTAAATGGAACTGGTCTTTAATAGCTTTGTCAGAGGCCAATAAATTCCTCACCAATTACTCTATTGTCTGATGCTTCATTGCTCCTGTTAGCCAGTCTATTTGAAGTCAATGTTCATTCTATTCTATAATTTTTCAATTTGTTTTTAAATCTTTATGTCTTCAATTACCTTCCAATAGCTGTTTCTTACATGCCACTTACTTTTTGTTGGATGACTTTTTAAAAGTAAAACTAACAGTGAGCTTCATACATTATAAGATGTCCTAAAAAGCTTTTTGAAAAGATCAGAAAAGTCAGTGAAGGCATGGGGGTGGAGACCAGGCAGTGTAGAAGAGCTAAAAGAGGTAAGGTTTGGAATTCATTGTAAATATCCTTATATCCTGAGTGCAGGGTAGGCACTCAGTGTATAAATCTAGAAAATTCAAAGTCAGCCAAAAAATACAAAATTTTCATAATACAAATAGAATTAAGATTTCTCAAAATGTTGACCCTTCAGATCAGTTTATACTCTAGAATGGCTTAATAATTCTAGAGTAATGGTTGATATGTACATTGTTTATCTTCCATATTGAGCTCTGTTTTTCTGCAGGTTTTGTTGCATGAAATTAATTTTCGTTATCTGAAATCAAATTAATAATTGTTTAAAAGTCCAATCAAAGAAAGGTTTTGACCAATGGTTGATAAACTATGCCCTTTGGTCAAATCTAATCTACTACATGTATTTTGGATTTTTTTGTGGTACATGTATTTGTGTGTGTGTGTGTGTGTGTGTGTGTGTGTTTCTTGTATATACTAAACATGCATGCACTGTACCACTGAGCTACACCCCCATCTCCAATATCACATGCTTGTGTATATAGTTTTATTGCAACACAGCCATACCTATTCACTTTCATATTATCCAGGCTGCTGTCATGCTCCAACAGCAGAGTTGGGTTGTTGCAGCAGGAACTGTATCTTCTGCAAAGCTGCAAATATTTACAGGATTAATGTGCTGACTTCTTGTCTAGACAACCCCTGGTAATTTGAACTAAATAAAATGATAATTTGGGATAGAACAAAGTGATTGATAACTAAAAAAAATTAATATCTTCCTTTGATTTTGTTCCTATATTTGAATATGATGTGAATATTATTCTGGGAATTTTTATCTAATAAAAGTAATATTTTCTCCTCTGAAGGACATTAAAGATCTGAATCAGTAGCAGTTAAGAGTTCCATGTAACTTTTCCGTGCTATTCCTTTGTTCAGTATCTGTAAGTGCAGACATGAAAAATTGGTACATCTAACTTTTCTATTTCTATTTTATGCTGGAAACAGCTTGTCTGGGAAGGTAGTATATTTTAGTGGATACTATAGCCAGGTTCCATGGTGGCCCAAATGATCCTTAATTCCTTATATTCACTTCTTGTTTCATCTCATCCTACATGAAATAGGGCTGACTTGTGTAATCAATAGCATATTACAGAAATTATGGAGTGTAACATCTGAGCATAGTAATAAAAACATTATGACTTTTACCTTCCTTTGAAAAAACCAACTACTATGTAGTGAGGACACTCCAGCACCCCGTTGGAAAGGTCCAAATAATGAAAAGCTGAACTTTCAGCAACAAACCAAGGAGCAGCTAAGGTAGCCTGCCAATACCCAATTTGGAAACAGACCTTCAAGCCCCAGTCAAGTCTTTGGATGACTGAGGCTTTTGCTGACATCTTGATGACAAACTTTTAAGAGATCTTGAGCCATATCACCCAGCTAAACCACACCCCTGTTCCCAACCTGCAGAATCTAGGAAATCACACATCTCTGTTTTAAGGCACTAAATCTTAGAATTATTTATTACACAGCAATTGATAACAAATATGGTATGTAAACGTGGGCTCTGATTTGTTTTCTTTTGACAGGGGGTGTACTGGAGATCACTCCAGAGTCTTACACATGCTAAGCACCTGCTCTACCTCTGAGCTACAGCTCCAACCCAAGACTCCAATACGTTTGAGCCCTGGATCTACCATTTGCTATATGTACGTGAACGTAAGATTCCTTAATTATGTTACCTAGTTTTTGCATCTGAAAAAAATGGGAAATTCAATGAGACAATGAATGAAAAAAAAACTTATTGACAGATAGTAATTATTTTTAAAAAGGTTAACAATTATTCACTTTTAATTGTTATTAGAACTGGCTCATTCACCTAAGAATTCTTTCAAACATTTTTTTGTTGTTATTGGCAAATTATGTGAATGTGTAGTAGAATTTTAAAGGATTTTTAGCCTACATCCTAAAGTGTATACAATGTAGAAGATCTGAAGTAAAGCTGATGGATCAATGAAACAAGTAATTGAAAGAAGCTACTGTTTGTATACCTAAAAACACGATATGTTACTATATAACACTACGTGTTAACAACAGAGGGTGAAGAGCAGGCCACTACTGAAGGACATAGGTAAAATCTACACAGTCTAACTTCAGCCACAAATTTTTAAAGATGAAATGACAAATGTAATTTTTTACCTAATCTGCTAAAGTTGAAACCATACATATCATTTTTTTTTTGGTAAAAAGTAAAAGATAAATAGCAAAATAATATGATTCTTTGCAGATTGTTCGAGTTATCTAAACTTTCTTTAATCCAAGGGATTATTGAACAAAACCAACTTTCATTCAAAAACACTTAGGAAATCTGTTGTGGATTACCAACATCATCAGTTAAACCTGTTTCAAATTTATTGCTTTCATTCAGGTTAAATAATAAAAAGGTCCATTTGTCCCACCACATGTATATACACGAATTTGGCTTTCATCATTCTCTACAAATGTAATCCAGTGATTTATGTTTTTTAACGCATATTCAAAGAATCTGTTAAAGAAGCTCACCCAGATAGACAGAGGAGTGAGGTGGGATTAATTGGATGCATGCAGGCTTTAAAGCTGGTGGATTCCTTTTGGAGTAAGAAAGAGAGAAAGAAGATAGCCCTGGAATCTTCCTCGAGGTTCTAATCATTGTAAAGACTTCTGTAAAAGACAACAGGCTAAAGTGGACAAAGTTCAGAGACCAGGATCCCTCTTTCCCCAAATGCATTGTGTGGAAGAGAAACGATTGCTTCGGCTTTTCTTTTTTTAACAGTAGAAAACATGACTGTTTTTCTTCGAGAAAATATGCCTCCTATTTAAGTCCTTATATTAATGGTTAAATCTGAGGCTTCAGATTTGTTGATTTTCTTTGTGAAGCCATTGTATTTCAATTAACACCAAAATCAGCAGTAGAAACTGAGAAAAAATTAGGCAAGCTGAATTATAAAAAAATTTTTTACAGCAATGCAATACATTATTTTGAGATCCTCAGCGATGTCTCAGCAAACAAATAATCTGACGTATCTTGTTATTAATTACTTTAAATGTTTAAGCACACTCAGTTTAAGTCTTTCTGTAATATGGTATTGAAATAAAGATCTGAAAAATATATCTCCCAATAAAGTGAAACTTATTCTACATCATTGGGTATTTTGTTTTCATGACATTCTAATCTTTACACATACTAAGAATTTTTCCTTTTATAATAATGTTGTTTGGCATAGTTACTTTAACAAATAGACTTTTTTCCCATTCACTTCTTTCCAAACAAAGAAGACAGGTGGAAACTTGCTAAGCATTGAACCCAATATGTAATCTAAGTATTTTCAATCCTCATTTTATTATAACTTTGGTTGTTTAATAGAAAATATTGGACCACAAAGTGTTTTGCATTCATTAACTTTTTTTTTTCAAAGAGAGAGGGACAGTGTAAGAGAAAGAGAGAAAGAATTTTTTATTTAGTTTTTCACGTGGCTTTTGTTGCTCCTAGACTTTGCTGTGTAAGTGGTGCTGGGGTTTGAACTTGTGTATTCACACATGCCAGCAAGTGCCAAAACCCCTGAGCCACCGCTCCAGTCCCAGTTCATTAACTTTTAAAAAGGAGGAGATACTCTGTCTAATTATCAGCATTTAGGGTAGAATAGCAAGTGTTCTGCGTACTTTCCAGATTCCATCTATGAAAGAGACCATATGGAGGGACATGCAACTAGGAGTTGGAATTCAGCACCATCCATCAGAACCTTCCATGATAATGGTAATGTTTCAGACTTGTGTTGTCCAATGCCAGAGCAATGGCTACATGTGGCTATTGAACATTTGAAATGTGGTTAGTGCAAATACATTTTTTATTTTACTTATTCTAATTAATCTAAATTTAAATAGATAATGTATGATCAGATTTTCCAAAGAACAACTGATTTCATGATTGATTATCTTAACTTCTAGTTCCTGCGGTTCTTGTCTCCACATTATTAATAATGTCTTTTTAAAAAATTAAATTCTATCTGTACCACTGAGCAACATCCCCCCATGTTCTGGGTTATTTTTAAGTACTATAGATTTACGCACATTAAAGCATGCCTAACCCTTGATTTTTTTTTCATATATAGAAACTAGGAGATTTATTTGGCTAATATATAAAATTTTTGATTATTTAGATGAAATTTAATTTAGTTGTTTATGACTGAATTTCTTGTCTTAATTATTATTAAGACAATAATTTCTTGTCTTAATTATTAACTGTTATTAATTCAAAATTTCCTCAAACTGACATGTAAGAATTGTTTTAAGAATAAATGAAATGGGGCTGGAGTGTGCTTCAGTGGTTATGGCACTTGCCTGGCATGCGTAAGGATGCAGGTTCATCCTCAGCACCAGGACGTACACAATGAAGTATCAGGGCAACGAAAGCCACATGAAAAACTAAATAAAACTGATTCTCTCTTTCTCTCTCTTTCTCACTGTCCCTTTCTTTTCTCTCTTAAAATAAATAAATAAATAAATAAAGTGCTATCATATCCTCATTTTCTGTTTATATATATATATAAAAAAAGCAAGAATGCTTTTAGGATAGTATTTAGCCTAATAGGCTAACAATCAGGATAAAATAAAGTCACCCTTTTCTATTCTATGTATCTTAAGTTCTCCTGCAGGAAGATTTATATTTGCTTGGAGAGAGGGACACTTTGTACCAGGTGAAATGAATCTGGAGATACTTAATATATTATTTAATTTAGTTTCAGTAAATTTGTTGTTATTGTGCAGGGGATTGAACCCCATGTTTTGGGCTAACTAGGTAAGTACTGTAGCACTAAGCTACAACCACAACCCTAATATCATAAAATTATTTTAATCATTGCATACATGATGATTCTAGTCCCAAGTAATTTGTGGATGGGAATTCTAAGTAAAGTAAGGATGAAGTTAGAGTATAGCAAATGCAAAGTTTTTAATAGACCAGCGTTTTCATAATTTCCTGGTGTTTGATTTATTATGCATTTTATCCTCATTACTTAAGTTCTAGAATTCCTAAGTCATTATTTTATTCTTTCCTAGGTTCTATTATGATGTATTATAACAAGATCATAGATAGGCCATTTGGATTCATGTTTTTGTTTATTTGTTTGAGTATAGTTAGATAGGTAATGGCATTATTATCCGCTGGGATTTTAAAACTATGTAATTGATCAAGTGCTGGAGAGGTGGCTCAGTGGTAGAGCACTTGCCTGGCATGTGTGAGGACCTGGGATGGTCTCTACTAGCACCACACACAAAACTAAGTGTCAGAAAAACCAGATAAAAAAATAAATGTAAAAAGCTGACTTTCTCTCTAAAACAAACAAACAAACATACAAAAAAACACTATGTAATTGATCAAACGTAATAAAAATCAACCTAATGGCAAACAATATATGTTTGTGGGAATAGATTTTCAAAGTTCATAGAACACCCAGTATCTGTTCCTCCTCTTAGCCCTTTGCCTGTAAAATCATTTACTGAGTTTAAATATACTTCCAAAACCATAGAGTCTATGATCTTTTGGCGCTCCGAATTCTATATCTTTCTTTCTCCACAAACTGCACTCTCAGTGCCTCTATGCAGAGCTGCAATATCTTATGTACTCTGGCCCCAAATCTATTCTGCACTGCCTGTCAATCACATCACCTTCCAAGGTACTTCATTGCACACAAATCAAGATTGAGTCAAGACTACTTCTAATCAATAGATCCTTATAGATTGTTTTAGTGTACCTAAATCACTTCCCAGAAAATATCTTGCCATCTCATTTCTAATGGGAAAACATCAGATGAGATTTCAATCTGGGCCACTGAAGAAGAAAGGCTAATGTACTCTTCTGGGCCATCAGGGGCTAAACTCTGTGTAGTTCTTACATGATATGGGAAGATGTTTTCTCTCAAGTCAGAGACACATACAACAGAAACATTTTAACTGGGTGCAATGTGCAAGGAGGGAGGACAGCTGGAGGAGATGTGTGTAGCCAGATAGTTTCAACACTGCAGCAAGCTTGAGCATTCCCTCAAAGCCTCTGCAGTGTTGTCAGGCCAAGAAAGTGCCCAAAATACAAGCGCCTCTTTGAAAATAATAAATAAATAAATAAACTGCTTTGAATTTTTTTTCTTTTTAGCAAATCAACAGCTAATGTAGCTGCTAATAGTTCTTTGACTAACCACACAGTCCATTTATCATCCATATTCCAAAGATATTTATTGCTGTAATAAGATAGTTAAATTGCATGCTAGGCAGCTGTTCTTAACCCTCTGTTCTGTTTTATAACTAAGGGGAATGCTGACAAAATTTGTATTTATGTGTTGGACTTCGTAGTTAACAAAATCCTCTCATCTATGTCATCTTATTTCATCTATGTCATCTTATTTCATCTTCCTGGCAGCCTTGTGAAATAATTAGGATGTCCCTGAATTACAGTCAGGAAACTGAGGCTCAGAGCCTTAGCTGCCTGTGTTCAAACAGTTGGCATTTTTGAAATATGTCTTTAAATATGATAAGAAGATTCCAGAACTCATTTTTTTTCTTTTTATTATCTAGAAGTGGGCCACTGGGGCTGTAGTGGTGGCTCAGCGGTTACGGTGCTTGCCCAGCATGCGCAAGTATGCGGGTTCAAACCCCAGCACCACGTACACAAATGGGTGTTGGAGCAACAAAAGCCACATGAAAAACTAAACAAAATTGATTCTGTCTCTCTCACACTGTCCCTCTCTCTAAATAAATAAATGAATAAAGAAAGAAAGTGGGCCACTTATACCTATAATTTTTTTTTCTGATGTTTGAAGTTTAGTTCTGAAAGAAATGAACCATGGTCTAGGTGACTCTTGGTAGACTTGCAGACATTTCTCAGGCCACACTGGAGGTCAGGCTACTGCTCCAAGCTCTGCCTGAATATGGTGGAGCCTACTGAAGGGCAGTCACTGCAGGAATTCTTCTAGAGCCTGAAATGCAGGCCAAAATCAACAGAGCCTCTCCTTCTCAACATTCTGTGTGAATACTTTTTTTTTTGGCTGTGCTGGGTAGGGAACCCAGGCCCCACGCATGCTCAAATGCTCTACCATTGAGCTACACCCCCAGCCCAGAGAAGAGAACACATTTTTTTTTTTTAACTGTGGATGCCGTCCTCTTGCGGGCTCCAAGTGGTCCCCTTCTGATTATTGATGGATAATTCCCTCTCATTGAGACAGCTTGGACCTAGTGACTTGCATCGCCTGAACAGAAGACAGCAGAAGAGATGGGCTATTGCTTCTGAGATTAGCTCCTCACTCTCTTTTCTTGGTTGCTCATCCTGAGGGAACATAGCTGCCACTTGCTGGGCTGCCCTACGGGGAGGGCCTTGTGGCAGGGAAGTGAGGGGAGGGGCTAAAACTAGTAGAAGCTGAAGCCCTAAGGCCTTTCATCCCACAACCCCTGAGGAATTGAATGTTGTCAGCAACCTCTGAGTGCACTAGGAACAGGTCCTCCTCCAGCCTGACCTTGAGATGCCTTCGCCTGTGGTTGTGGCCCTGACAGCAGGCTTGTAAGAGACCGGATCCAGAGGACCCAGACTGGCTATGCCCACAGAAACTGAGATCATATGTTCTTGGCCTTTAACCATTAAATTCTGGGGTAATTTGCTGCATAGTCTTAAGCTTCTAAATTTCAGTGTCATTTGCCACACAGCAAAACATAACATTGACTTTAACAATATAGCAATATGTGCTTCGAATTTAATTGAATTCCTCTTTCCTACTCTTTATGGACACAAGGACTTTCCACTATCCCCATTTGATTTTGAAAAGGATTTGAAGTTAGTTTTTTTTATGGAAACTGTGCAGTGGCTAACATCATGCTTCTGGGCTGTCTGGATTTGCTCCAAGACCCTGGGGAAGTTGTTTAATCTATCTGATCTTCAATGTCCTCAGCTGTAAAGGAATCTATCTACACTAACTCACTAACCTACCGCATAGGTGTTTGCTTGTTTGGGGAGGTTTTTTGTTTGTTTGTTTGTTTTAAGAGAGAGTGAGAGGGAAAGAAAGAGAGAATCAATTTTATTCATTTTTTTCACCTGGACTTTGTTTCCCTGACCCTTAGTTGTGTATGTGGGCTTG
>PVKS010015205.1:0-46523 GCA_004027875.1 Aplodontia rufa | reverse complement strand
GATGGGGAAACAATGGCACAGAGAGGTTATGTGTCTACCAAGGTCACACAGCCCTTGAATAGGGATTTGCCACCAAGTCAGTTTCTTTTCTTTTTTCTTTCTTTCTTTCTTTTTCTTTTTTCTTTTTTTACAGAAAGGAGGACAGTGAGAGAGAGAGAGACAGAGAGAATCAACCTTTATTGAGTTTTTCACATGGCTTCGGTTGCTCTGACACTGAGTTGTGTACGTGGGTGCTGGGGTTTGAACCTGTGTACTTGCGCATGCTGGGCAAGCGCCGTACGCCGTAACCGATGAGCCACTGCTCCAGTCCCCCAAGTCAGTTTCTCTGACTGCCAAACTGAGCTCTTTCTGGTCTCCCAGAACCACTATGTGCATCGAGAGTGGACAGCAGTGGCCTCTGTCCCCTGGAAGCCCATCAATCCACACAGACCTCATCCTGACTCTCTATTTCTTATCCCTCAGAAGTTCCACCTGGTGCCAAGCATCAACACTGTGAGTGGCAGTCAAGAATTGCAGTGGATGGTGCAGCCTCATTTCCTGGGGCCCAGCAGCTACCCCAGGCCTCTGGCCTACCCTCAGTACAGCCCCCCACAGCCTCCCCGACCAGGAGTCATCCGGACCCTAGGGCCACCTTCAGGGGTGCATCGCCGGCCTTGTGAACAGGTAAGGAACAGAGGTGTCACACTGGTTCTGATGGTCCACAGGGGTGCTAGGGGGCAGGGGACAAGCTCTTGCTGGAAAGGATGGCCCAGGCTTAGAAGAGGAAAGGTAGTGCCACTGGTGACCAAGGCAGAGAGTGGAAGGAGTCCCAGAGAAGGAGGCCCAGAGAGCAAAAAGATCACTTCTGGATCAGGAGACGCTCTCTGGGGAGGGTAGCATGTGAGCCTAGGAGGGTAGGATTTGTGCAGGGAGAGGGGATGGTAGGATGGAGAATGGAGGCAGAAGGGAGAGTGAGGCTTGCATATGGAAGGTGAGAGGGTCTTCATTGCTGACAAACATGAGGGGGTGGGCTTCTGCAACAGGGGTGGGGGGGATGGGAATGTGATTTGCTACTCCCTGGGTCTCAAGTTTCCCTATCTTATTTTTTTTTTTTTTTTTGTGAGAGAGAGGGACAGTGTATGGGAGAGACAATCAATTTTGTTTTGTTTTTCATGTGGCTTTCGTTGCTCCAAGACTTCGTTGTGTGCGTGGTGCTGGGGTTTGAACTCACATACTTGCGCATGCCAGGCAAGTGCCATAATCACTGAGCCATCGATCCAGCCCCTCCCTATCTCATTTAATCCTCACAACAACCCTCTGGAGGATGTACTTTGCTTTTTACCATCTTCCAGTCAAGGCACAGGGAGCTAGTCACTTGCCCAAGATCATGAAAGTAGTGAGTAATGAGACAGGACTTTCTTCTGTCCCAGTTCTGCACAACATTACTGTCAGATCCTGACCACGAGCCACACTGCCTCACTGGGAGCTAACAGAAGGCTCCAGGCAGAGGGAAATAAGAATTCTGGCCTCCCCAAAAAAATAAATGAATCAGACATGGAAGGTCTTAAAAGGGGAAAACCCTCTTTCTTCCCCCTGAGCATATCAGACAATAGTGAGGTGAGGTTTCCCTTTTGAGAGCCTTCTCTAGAGCTGGAGTGGTGACTCTGTGGTAGAGTACTTGCCTGGCATGTGTGAGGACCCTGGTTCAATCCCCAGCACCATGTACACAGCTAAGTGTCGGGAAAACTAAAAAAACAAATGAAAAAATAAATAAATCTGAAATTTGTTAAGAATCCATATGGAGGGCTGGAGTGGTGGCTTAGTGGTTACAGCGCTTGCCCAGCATGTGAGTTCAAACCCCAGCACCACGTACACAACAAAGTCTCAGAGCAATGAAAGCCACGTTAAGAACTAAATAAAATTGTTTCTCTCTCTCTCTCTCACTGTTCCTCTCTCTTTAAAAAAAAAAAAATCCATATGGAAAGCCAGGTGTGGTGGCACATGCCTGTAATCCTGGCAGCTTGGGAAGCTGAAGTGGGAGGATAGAAAGTTCAAAATCAGCCTCAGCAATTTTTCAAGACCTTGTCTCACAATAAAAAATAAAAAGAAGGTCTGCAGATGTGACTCAGTGGTTAAGCACCCCTGGGTTCAATCCCTGGCACATAAATAAACAAATTAATTAATTAATGTAGGGACCAGGAACAGTGATGCACACCAGTACATCAGCCACTAGGAAGGCTGAGACAGGAGGACCCCATGTTCAAGGCCAGTGTAGGCAACTCAGTGAGACCTTTTCTGAAAATAAAAAAAAGCTGGGCTGGGTCAGTTGCAGCTTGCCTGCCATGTGTGAAGACCTGGGTTCGAACCCTAGCACCACGTATACACAATTGTCAGAGCAACAAAAACTAGAGGAAAAACTAAATAAAACTGATTCTCTCTCTCTAAAAAAAAAAAAAAAGCGGGGGGGGGGGAATGAAGCTCAGTGGCAGAAAGTGCCCAGGGTTCAAGCCACAGTAATTAATAGATATAGATATGCATGCATGCTTGCTGGGGATGTAGCTCACTGGTACAGCACTTGCTTAGCATGCACGAGACCCTGGGTTCAGTCCTTAGCACCAAAGGAGAACAAGTAAGGCCCACAAAACCTATGTACAGCGCTTAGCGGGTGCATAGAAGGCTCTCAATACATTGCAACTTCTTGCGTATCCCACTGTAGGTACCCTGCCGCCTTGCGAAGACTCTGCTCACCTTCCTTAAATAAATCTTACTCCTTTTACTCTTAAAAAAATTTTGCAACTTTGTCAGCGGCACTCAGGAACTAGTCCTCCTAGTTCCTGCTGGAGAAGGAAATTTGTTCTTGCAGAGATCCAGAAGGATGAGGATCCTGGCAACAGGGTTAATCCTGTACCAGCGGCTCAGAAGAGGAAAGGCCACTTCTGGCAGGGCTTCCTGGTTCAGTTCTGGGAGACAAAGAGGGTTGTTCTGTGGAAGAGGAGGGCATTTCCCGAGGGACATGGGCACTAAGGCCAGGGATGCGGAGGATTTGCGCCTGAGCGCGGAGAACCGGTCCGAGTGTGGTGTCTTTAAGTCACAGGTGGCCGGCGGGTTGCCCGCGCTGCCCTGCCCTCTGCGAGCTCGGACCGCTGCGCCTCCGCAGAGGGCGAGTTCCGGGCAGCGGGTGGCGCGGGTCCGCCTCACTGCCGCCCCCATCCCCCTCGCCGTAGATCAGCCCGGAGGAAGAGGAGCGGCGGCGAGTGAGGCGCGAGCGGAACAAGCTGGCTGCGGCCAAGTGCAGGAATCGCAGGAAGGAACTGACAGACTTCCTGCAGGCGGTGAGCAGCGGCCCCTGCGGGGGGCGCCCAGAGCCCGGTCCACCCGGCCGCAAAGGGCCCCCGACTCCCAGGAGTCCGTGGGACCCCATTGCATTGTCCCCCACTCCCCATCCTGGCTCCTTGTCCCGCAAAGAAGATGAGGAAAAGGCGATTAAAAATGGGTTGCGGCGCGCCTCTCAGCTGAGCAGAGCTGAAGCTGGCTGACAGTCTCCTAAGAACCCCGGGCCTGCTGGGAGTCATGCCCATTCTCTCCCAGGGGCTCATGGGAGTTGCAGTTCAGATTTGCTGGGGACTTTCACCTCCCCCTCCCCCGCCCCGCCCCGCCCCAGCGGGAGGTTTTGGGGTCTTCAGCCCTCACCTTCCTCGCTCTTTTCCTGACTCTCTATAGGAGACTGACAAACTGGAGGATGAGAAATCCGGACTGCAGCGAGAGATTGAAGAGCTACAGAAGCAGAAGGAGCGTCTGGAGCTGGTGCTGGAAGCCCACCGTCCCATCTGCAAAATCCCAGAGGGTGACAAGGAGAGGGACACAGGCGGCACTAGCAGTACCGCGGGCACCAGCAGCTCACCAGCCCCCTGCCGCCCTGTACCTTGTATCTCCCTTTCCCCAGGGCCTGTGCTTGAACCGGAGGCCTTGCACACCCCCACACTCATGACCACACCCTCTCTGACCCCTTTTACTCCCAGTCTGGTCTTCACCTATCCGAGCACCCCTGAACCCTGTGCCTCAGCTCATCGAAAGAGTAGCAGCAGCAGTGGGGACCCATCTTCTGACCCCCTTGGCTCCCCCACCCTCCTGGCTTTGTGAAGCACCCAGCCTCAGCCCCTGCTGGTGCTATCCTAGCCCACATCTCCCTTGCCCCCACCAGTCCAGCTGGCCTGGACCATATCCCATGCCCAACCACAGCAGGTTTTTCTCCATCTTTCCCGATGAGACGGAGTATAGTTTGCTTTGCAGTAGAGCCAGCTTGGGGCCACCAAAGCTGCCCACTGTTTCTCTAGAGCTGGCCTCTCCATTCACAAGTTGCACTAAATCAGAGACAAAATATTTCCTATTTGTGATGGAGAAATCCTGGCAGCTCAAAGACTTTGTAGAACTCTAAAGGTTCTTTGGAGCGCTAACCCCTTCCAAACTTTTCCTACCTACTACACTCCATCACCTGTGATCCACCTACTCCCTGACAGAAGGTGCTGTTTTATCAGCCTAGAACACTAACTCACCCAGTCCCACTGCCAGCAGCTCCAGGTGATTGGACCAGAGCTTTCTGCCAGTCCCTCCTGAATGGCACAGCTCAGGAGGTGCCAGAGGATTCTGTGATGAGCTGACTAGCAGCCCCCAGCTCTGAGAAGCCTTTAGCTCCAGGAAATCCAAGCCTCCCCAAGGGGGTAGCTGCTATTTATTTTCCTAAAGAGAGTATTTTTATACAAACCCGCCAAAGTGGAATAAAAGGCTTGAAGCTTTGGACTGAGTGTCTGATTGGACCCAGAGGCTTTTAAAGAGAGACCATTTGGAGTCAGCGCCCTAGGTTTGGCCTTAGCTCCTGACTCACTGCTGTGACCTTCCATATTTTTGTCCCTCAATTGTTCTATCTGATAAATAGGGCTCCATATGCTCTGCCTCATCTCCAGGACTAAGAGGTGAGAATGATCTGGGATGCAAGGGAAGATTAGCATTCCTCCCCGTGGGGGCCCACAGTGCTCCTGTGTGTCACGGGGGCGCTGTTATGTCCCTTCCACTCTCGGAGGAGAGTGGATTCTAGGTCTCTAACACCTGCTTCCTGCCCCATTGTCTTGGACAGGAAGGAGCCTGGAAGGGAACTGGAGCCACTTGAGGGACCGGATTACGGTTTGTCCAGGCGCCCAACGGAGGTGGCCGGGTACAGTGGCTTAGGACTGTTCTGCATCCCATCCCAGTCGAGATAATGAGGGACTTGGACACCTTAGTTCTGAAGTAGTCCCTCCAATGGGGATGGTCCCTCCCTCACCCAAACCTGGCCAGTCCCAGACAGATGCTGCCCAGGCTTCAGGCTACGCTTCCGTCCGGGTTTATTAGTCCCCACCCAACCCCCAGCAAGTCCCTCCGCTCCAGCCTCCAGTCCCCCTGCTTCCCCGACAGCCAGAGCTAGGGGCCCTCCTCAGTGCGAGGGATTCTTAGTCCATGCCAGCGGCAGCTGGGGTGACGTCGAGGTCCGGAGATCCACTGCAGTCCCTACGCTCAGGGAGTAATCCCGGCGGGCGTCGGCGTAGAAGCAGAGACCTCAGTCATCAGGGGAGCAGGCCAGAGGCAACTGATCCGGGCTGCCCACGCTGCCGGTGCTGGAACTCCCGTCGCCTAGGTCGCGGGGACCACAGGGGGGTAGGGCCAGCTCCGGTGTCGGCGCCGCGCCTGAGCCCACGGCGCCACCCGGGCCGCCACGGGGGCCCCACTCCTCGCCCAGCGCCAGGCAGAGCTCCTTAAGCGCCAGGTTCTCCCGCAGCAGCTCCTCCTGACGGCTCTCCAGCTCGGCTAGCTTCTGCCAACAGCCGCCCAGGTCCTCGCGCACCGCCCGGGATGCTTGGGTCCCGAAAAGCTGCCACTGGCGTGCGGCGCGCCGTCCGCGCTGGCGCTCCGAGTCCAGGAAGCAGCAGAGATCGCGCAGCTCGCGGTTCTCGGCCTGCAGGCGCCGGTTGAGCTGCTTGAGCTCGCGAATCTCGCCCAGGTGACCCTGCAGCTGCCGATTCACCTCCTGCATGAGGCGGCCGCGCTGCACCAGTGCCGCCAGGCGCGCCGCCTCCTCCCGCCGCAGTCGCCGCACCAGCTCCTCCTTGCCCAGTGCCGCCATCTCCTCATCCGTCAGCTCTTCCAGGCCGCCTGCCTCGGCCTCCATGGCTGGTCAGGCCGCTGGAGCATCGCCCGCCCCCCGCCGCGGCCCAGAAGCCCCACGTCGGGAGCCGCGCCGCTCGGGCTCAGGCTCAGGCTCCGGCTCCGCGGGCGGCCGGCAGTGGTGGAGGTAGCGTAGGTTGCAGCAGCCACCCGGGGGTGGGCACGCGGCTGGGCGCGCGTCAAGGCGGGGCGTGTGACGTTGCCGAAGCACAACCAATCCGGGAAGCCTTCCCGGAAACGGGTGTGGCCTGGACGCAGAGCGCCTCTAACCGGCCAACTCCGGCCAGGCGCTCATCACGCTCGTGCTAGTCTGGACAACCCAGTATGGAGGGAATTGGTCCCTCCAAGTTCCAGATCTCGTCAAGCCTGAGCCTAGGCCTCTCGGCTCCATCTGAGAACCAAGATGCGGGAGTCTGCCCCTGAGTCCTCCCCAACCCGCGCCTCCTACCTTCTTCTCCGCTCGCTAAGCATCACTCCCAGCTCCTTTGATTCCTGAGTCCGAAAGTCCTGGCTTCATTACCAGCCTACCTTCTCGTCCAGGGAGCTTTTCTTGCCTGGGAATTGAATATCCCAGGGATTCGTTTGTTCAGTAAACTTTTATTGTGTGTAAGGTTCATGCAGAAATAAACTTGACCAAAATCCTGATTTCCAACTCAAAGAGTCCACAGTCTGATGCAGCATACAGTCTGTACCAAACAAGAAGTAAATATCGGAGGGCTGGGAGTGTTGTTCAGTGGTAGAGTTCTTGCCTAGCATAACCCAGGTCCCTGTGTTCATTCCCAGTGCTGAAGAAGAAATGGAGTGTAGGAGTACAGTCTAGGGGATTCCCAAAAGATATCGCCAAAGAGGTGATGTGCAATGGGCCCTAAAACATGCTCAGGACCTTGCCAAGTGAAGAGAGAATTATGTGAGAGAAAGAGAATAATCTGGAGTAGGACAGTGGTCCCCAAAAGAGCCTACATGCTTCAGGAACAATGAAGGTAGTTTGATTTATTTATTTATTTATTTGGCACCAGATATTGAACCCAGGGATGCTTATCCACTGAGCCACATCCCCAGCCCTTTTTCTTTTTCTTTTCTTTTCTTTTCTTTTTTTTTTTTACAGGAGAGAGGGACAGTGAGAAAGAATCATTATGATTTAGTTTTTCATGTGGATTTCGTTGCTCCAACATTTGGCTGTGTACACGGTACTGTTGTACACAACCCGCGTACTCACGCATGCCAGGCAAGCACCGTAACTGCTGAACCACCGCTCCAGTCCCTATTTTTATTTATTTATTTTTTTAAAGAGAGAGAGAGAATCAATTTTATTTAGTTTTTCATTTGGCTTTTGTTGCTCCGAGACATTGTTGTGTTCGTGGTTCTGGGATTCAAACTCCCGTACCTGCGAAAGATAGGCAAGCGCCTTAACCGCTGAGCTACGTACCAGTCTCCCTATTTTATTTCTTAAATTAATACTTTATAGATTTTTTAAATTTTTACTAATTTTTAATTTGCTAAGACTTTACTAAATTGCTGAAGCTGAGTTCGAATTCGCTATCATCCTGCCTCAGCCTACCAAACCGCTGGGATTAGAGGCCTGCGCCACTGCGCCCAGGTAGCTTTTTTTTTTTTTTTTTTTTTTTTAAGAAAGGAAGGGAGCTGGAGTGGTGGCTCAGCGGTTACAGCACTTGCGAGGTTACAGCACTTGGCAAGAGCAAGGACGTGAGTTCAAACCCCAGCACCACGGACACAACTGTCAGAACAACAAAAGCAAAATTAAAAAAAAAAAAAAAGAGAGAGGGACAGTCAGAGAAGGAGAGAATCAATTTTTTATTTAGTTCCTCATGTGGCCCTTGTTGCTCTGACACTTCTTGTGTTCATGGTGCTGAGGTTTGAACCCGGGTCATCACATATACCAGGCAAGCACTGGAACCGCAGAGCCACCTCTCCAGCCCATAATGCAGAATTTCTAAATAAAATATTAATAAACTGAATCTAGAGGCAGGTGAAAGAATATAATGCGTTTGGAGAGCAAGCACCGGAACCGCAGAGCCACCGCTCCAGCCCCCTAAACAATCTTTTTTAAATGCGTATTTAAAAATTTACTTCCCTGTTTTAAATCTGGTTGGCCCTGGGAAACACTAGTATTGAAACCTCTTAAGACTCTTAGCTGACTGCGGTAGCAAATGCCTATAATCCCAGCAGCCTATAATCTCACTGTCCCTCTTAAAAAGAGAGAAAGAGGGAGGGAGAGAGAAAAAGATTGTTTAGCGACTCGGTGTGAGACTGACACTGACCCTGCGGGGAGGGGGTGTAGGCAGAAAGGTTAGTAACACTGTGTCAACTTGCAAGGAGAGCTATGCAGAGACTGGGCTAGGGTTGTGTCAGTGTGGGTGGAGATGACGAAACAGATACTAAAGATATTCAGGAGGCAAATGCAAGTAGAGAAGAATCTTGGAGAAAGCCCAGGTTTCAAGTGTGAGAACTGAGTGGATATTGGGGCTGTCACTGAGATAGGGACGGAGCAGAGACAGATTGCGGAGAGCAACAGGTCTGTCTAGAAGGTATTGAGCTTATGGGAAGACAGCGAGGGGAGACTTGGCAGATGGGCAGAATTCTGGCGAGTCGAGTAAAATGTTCTGAGCTCGTGGGAGGGTGGGGATCGGGGTTAAAACCATGGAGGGAGCAGGTGTCCTGTGCTCAGGAGAGGTGCTCATCTGCAGGATGGACAGAGGGACCCGCATCAAGAGCCCTTGGAAGTCGGGTTGCACAGCCGTTTTGCAGAGAAGAGACTAAGGATAGAGTCCTGGATCCTAACCTCTAAGTTTAGGATACAGGTCAAAATTGAGAGGCCTGGAAGAGGGCAGAGAAGGAGGGTGACGAGCGAGGAGGAAGCGACGGGAGAGTTGGCGGGAGGCACTGCGGCTAATTTTCTTGAAAACGGTTCGGAGGGGCAGTGAAGGGCTCTGCCCTCCGGGCGGAAGGAGGGACTACTCTACTCTTCCGCCTCTTCCCTCTCTGCTCCCGCCCTCCCAGCCTCCGTCCCGGAAGTGGTCCTTCGCTAGCTCCGGGTGCACCGGGCGCGTAATCTCGGCGCTCCCGGAAGTGGCCCGGCAGCTGTGCGCCGGGCCCGGGCAGTGCTAGCTCCTGCTCGGGGCGCCCCGGGCCCGGGCGTCGTCATGACCAGCGAGCTGGACATCTTCGTGGGGAACACGACCCTTATCGACGAGGACGTGTATCGCCTGTGGCTGGATGGTTATTCAGGTCTGTCGGGTGCCGGCTGCGGGAGCCTGCAGCGCCGAGCGGTTGCTTTGAATGGGAAAGGGGGCGGGGCCCGGACTAGGGCAACCTTTGGGAAAGGGGCCAATCGGTTGGGAGTGGGGCTGTAACAGGGCTGGCACCCCTGAAGGGACTCGGGTCAGCCAGCTGGTCCTGATGCTGGTGCCACTCCCCAGTGAACGACGCTGTGGCTCTGCGAGTGCGTTCTGGAATCCTGGAGCAAACGGGGGCCACCGCGGCGGTGCTGCAGAGCGACACTATGGACCACTACCGCACCTTCCAGATGCTCGAGCGCCTGCTGCACGCGCCGCCCAAGCTGCTGCACCAACTCATCTTCCAGATTCCGCCCTCCCGGCAGGCGCTGCTCATCGAGAGGTGCTAACCTGGTGGATGGTGGGGATGCCAGCCAGTCTGACCATTTTGCAGGCTGAAACCGAGGCCCGGGAGGGATGGGACTTACTTTACTCAGAAAGTTGAAAAACAGGCCAGGCCCAGGCCCTGCCAGGCCCCCTTTACTCCTCCTTTATGAAGGATCAATGATGTCTTCTTGCCTCCGCCAGATACTATGCCTTTGATGAGGCCTTTGTTCGGGAGGTCCTGGGCAAGAAGCTGTCTAAGGGCACCAAGAAAGACCTGGACGACATCAGCACCAAAACAGGCATTACCCTCAAGAGCTGTCGGAGACAGGTGGGCACTGCACCCACAGTCCATCCCTACCTTCCACCCCCTCAGCTACTGCCCCTACTCCAGCCTATGATATGGCAGCAGCGTCATACCTAGTCTCTTCTCCCCCTCTGCTTTTTGCTAAGCCATCCCTGCCTGGATGACCTTTCCTAGGTACAGATCTGACCATGACTTTCCCTTCATTGGCTGCCATTGTCTCCTGGGTAGAAGTTGCACTTCTTGCCCTTAATCTTCAGCCTCTCCTGCTCCCTGCAGACCTCTAGGTATTCATTTCTCCATTTCCAGGATTTATTTTCCTTGTGTTATTTTTACCTGGAAGATACTGTTCTTGACCTGATGTATCCATTTGAAATTCAAGTCTTCTCCACAAGACTTTTTGACAGTGCCAGGGAAAAGTAATCCTTCTGAGCCTTTGATGCCTTTCCTTTGTGTCTCCCATGCGCTCCCCAAGTATGGCTTAGCATTTGCTCATTTTGAGTTCTTTTTTTTTTTTTTTTTAAAGAAAGAGGGACAGTGAGAGAGAGAGAGAAAGACAGAATCAATTTTATTTAGGTTTTCATGTGGCCTTTGTTACTCAGAGTCTTCACTGTGTACTTGGTACTGGGGTTTGAACCCACCTACTTGCGCATGCCAGGCAAGCACTGTAACCGCTGAGCCATTGCTCCAGCCCCCATTTCGAGTTCTTAGGACTTAGGAAAGTGTGTTCCTGTTTAAGCTCCTGATGAACCAGAGAACATGATGCTAAAATGGGGTTAAATTCAGAGATAGGGTAAGGGCTGGGAATGTAGCTCAGCTGCAGAGCACTGGTCTCGCGTGCACAAGGACCTGAGTTCCATCCCTAGTACCACCAAAACCAAAAGCAGCAACAGCAACAACAACAAAAAGTAAATACTAATTATCCAAGGCAAGATGGCAGAAGCTGACAAATGTTTGTTGAATTGATCATGGCTACTAATAACTAGTCGTTTGTTGAAGAACTAGCAAATACTAAATCAGCTTCTGCCAAATAGATAGTTGGATAGGAGAGAGTGAGATGTTCGGTAAGCAGTTCACTGGGTGAGCACCTTCTAACCAGCCTCCCTTCTTCCCTGAATGCCATGTAGTTTGACAACTTCAAGCGAGTCTTCAAGGTGGTGGAGGAAATGCGAGGCTCCCTGGTGGATAACATCCAGCAACACTTCCTCCTCTCTGACCGGTTGGCTAGGTGAGGGACCCGTCATCTGTTGGCCTGCACATATATTCCCTGGGCCCTGAGGCTGGCCCACTTTGCCCTCCTTAACTTCTTTCACCTCCTTGCTGTGCCTTAGATCAGATTCAGATCTCAGCCCAGCCAATTTGAAACTGGGCTGATGTGAGGTGGCCACAAAAGGCACTTAGGATGTGCTCAGTAATGGTAGCTGGTACCCTTGTGGTCTTCCACTATATCCTTTAGGAAACCTGGGCTGAAACCTCCTCTTTGCATAGATAAGAGGCCCCTGGTGGGGCTGGAGTGGTGGCTCAGTGGTTATGGCACTTGCCTCACATGCACAAGGACACGAGTTCGAACCCCAGCACCACGTACACCACACAACAGTATCACAGCAGCAAAAGCCACGTGAAAAACTAAATAAAATTGATTCTTTTTTTTTCTCTCTCACTGTCCCTCTCTCCCTTAAAAAAAAAAGAAAAAAAAAAAAGAGGCCCATAGAGAAATAACGCGTGACATGTCGCACAGTGAGTTAGGACAGAAAGAGCCTAGAATTTGGATGCCCAACTGAGGCTGCAGGTGGGAGCTGCTTGCTAAGAAGGATTTTTATTTTTTTAGGGCTGAGAATTGAACGCGGGTCCTTGCACATGCTAGGCAAGCACTCTGCCACTGAGCTAAATCCAGCCCCAAGAAGGATTTTTTTAATCAACAGTAAACATTGACCTGGGAAGCTTAGAGGTCGGATGCTGTTGTAGACTCTATGAAAAGAAATTTCAGGCACTAAGGGCCACCCCTCCTCCCTGCAGGGACTATGCAGCCATAGTCTTCTTTGCCAACAACCGCTTTGAGACAGGGAAGAAGAAGCTACAGTATCTGAGCTTCGGCGACTTTGCTTTCTGTGCTGAGCTCATGATCCAGAACTGGACGCTCGGAGCTGTTGGTGAGGCCCCCATTGATCCAGGTGCCTGGACGGGCCCCCCGCCTCTCAGGGCCTAGTTCCCACCTGCAGTCCCTCCTGTATTCTTCAGGCCCCTACCCAGGCCACCTCCACTCATAGTCTCCTTTCCCCACACCTACCTTGTGTGCAGAGCAAGGACCCACTGCCTCTACGGCCTCTGAGATCCCATTTCCTCTCTGTCCCGTGGGGTGCAATGAGATGGTGGGAAGGAAGGCTCAGGATCTCGGGATAGGTTCATTACCCACCCCAGCTCCTTTCATGGGACTCACACAGACTCCCAGGTGGACGACATGGACGTGGACCTAGACAAGGAGTTTCTCCAGGACTTGAAGGAACTCAAGGTGCTAGTGGCTGACAAGGACCTTCTGGACTTGCACAAGAGGTGACCTTGGGAGTCTGTAGAGCAGGGCCTGAATTGGGGTCTGTGGTGGCTCTAGGCATGACCCTTTTTCCCTGTAGCCTGGTGTGCACTGCCCTCCGGGGAAAGCTTGGCGTCTTTTCTGAGATGGAAGCCAACTTCAAGGTCTGTGGCCCTGTCCAGCCTCTCCCCTGGCATCTTCAGCCTCTGGTGCACTACCCCTCCCAGCAACTCTGCTCCTCCTTGAGGTTGACTGGCGGGTGGTACTGCTGCTCTCTCCGCCAGCCTGTGAGGGGGGCCAGGCTCAAACGGAGGGAACCTGTCTGAGTGAGGGAGGTAGATAGATTGGGGAGGGGCCTCCCTCCCCATAGCCTCTGCTCAGCTCTCTCTGGGCAGAAAGCAGAACTCCCAGGGTCCCTGCCCCACAGAACCTGTCCCGGGGGCTGGTGAACGTGGCTGCCAAACTGACCCACAATAAGGATGTCCGAGACCTGTTTGTGGACCTCGTCGAGAAGGTGAGCTGTCCCTCCTGCCACCCTTAGATCCTTGGTCCGGCCTGCCCCTGTGTGGTACTGGCAGTGCTGAATGTTCTCTTGGACCTATAGTTTGTGGAACCCTGCCGCTCCGACCACTGGCCACTGAACGATGTGCGGCTCTTCTTGAATCAGTATTCAGCATCTGTTCACTCCCTGGAAGGCTTCCGGTGAGAGACCCCAGACCTTGATCCAGCTGGCCACCTGCCAGGCCTTCACCCTCCTGCAGACTCAGGGGTCCCCATCATGCTACCCTGGGGAAGTCGCTGGCTTCACTCTTAGTCGGTGTGACTTTGGGTAGCAAGTTACCTAACCTCTCAGTTTCCTCATGCATAAGCTGAGAAGAAGAATTAGAAGAATTTATGAGAACTTGTTGGGTACCACACCTGTAATCCCAGCTCCTTGAGAGGCTGAGGCAGAAGGATCACAAGTTCAAGGCCAGCCTGGGCAACTCACCAACACCATATCTCAAAATAAAAAAATTAAAAATGGAGCTGGGGATGTAACTCAGTAACAGAACACCCCTGGATTCCATCCCCAGCACCACCAATAATACCAAGAATAACGAGGACTTGTTGCTGTTTTTGTTACAGGCACCCTGCCCTCTGGGACCGCTACATGGGCACCCTCCGTGGCTGCCTCCTGCGCCTCTATCATGACTGAGACTCCTCTCCCCCCACCCTGTGCACACTGACAATAAAGTTGCCATGAGTTTGGAGACTGATCTTGCTCCAGGGAGAGGAACCCATGGGGACATGTGCAGTGTGTACCTGAGGGCCATGGTGCTTGTGTATGAGGATATGGCACATGCTGGCCCTTCAGGGACTGGAGTGGGTCAGAGAGAATGTCTGTGTGCTGTCTCTGTGTCAGAGTCCACCCAGGAGCCAGGAGTCTTTTGTCTAGGTTTATTCAAGCCACATGGTGAGGATGGGGAGGATAGGCAAAAACCTCAGGCAGGGCCCACATATGGGCAGCGGGCATGCAGGTGGGGCTGGCTGGCTGCTGACAGGGTCAGGGAGGGCAGGAGACTGGCTGCTTCTTAGCTGGCTGGGACACACGGGCTGTCACTGGGTACTTGGTGATGCCGCAGGAATTGCTCCCTCGGTGCAGTCGGAAGTAGCCCTGGGAAGTTAGGGGACATCCAGTCAGAAGCTGGGAAGGGCCTGTTATGCCCTGTGTCCTCCCATGGTGGATCCTGTTCACCTTCTCGCCCCAGTCCTCGCCCCAGGAGTTCTTCAGGATCCAGTAAGGCACGGCTCGGCGAGGGTGGCGAGAAGACGGAAGAGAAGCGGTTTGCTCTTCCACCTTGCCCTTGCCAAAACCCACCAGTAGGACAGAATGATCCACATGCTGGGGGTCGCAGGTGGCAGGCGTTGCCTTGATCACACCCTTCTGGTAATGCTGCAGGGGCAGAGGGTTGAGTCTGAGGCCACCCTTCCCTATGCCCCTCCTCCCACCCGCTGCCCTACCCACCTGCAGTAGCTTCTGGTTGATGGTCACTGTGATGGGGCCTTGGGTAGCCAGGTACGAGGCAATTGCTGGAGGTGGAGAGTGCCATCAGGTTGTGCCTGCCCCGGGGCTGCTGCTGTTGGCACATGGATGTCCCTTTCTCCCTCCACCCCCACCTGTGTCTGTGGCCAGGTCTGTGCCCCTTCCTGTCTCTGTCCCCCATCCCATCACTTCCCCCCATCTCTCCTCTGCTTATCTCCACCCTGTCCGCACTGTGCTCATTGTCCTTCAGCATGATGAAGTCCTGGATCCAGGCCACCTTCTTATACGCCTTGGCTAGGCACCTGTGGGTGCGCCCCTTGAATGGGTAGTCCTTTTCACTGGCCAGTCCACCTGAAGACAAGACAAGAAGACTGGGCTCTGGAGCCTCCCCGAGCCCTGTGCTTGTCCAACCAGGGGGACACTCACTGTTGTTGAGGACAGTCATAAATGCGTCCCAGACGTAGCCACCCTCGCAGCTATTCCCACAGCGGTTACAGTCGAGCAGCTCTGGGGCAGAAAGGAACAGTGTGGGTGACCAGGTCCCTAGCCCTCCTTCCCATCACACCCCGTCTCCCAGCCATACCCTGCACAGATACTTCCACGGGCTGTTTGGTTTTGATGCCCCACAAGGCCTCGATGTTGCCCGCCACAGCCATGGCCCAGCAGCACTTGCAGCTTCCCTAGCAAGGTAGAGGGTGGAGCAGTGGGTGCCCAGGCCCGCCCCTCCTTTCTCCCAACCCTTGGGGTGGCCTGGGCTGAACTGGCTGAGGACTGTACCTGGTTCTTGACAGGTGAGATGATGCCATCTGACTTCCGCCAGTCACAGGAGGAGGGCTCTGACTCCCCCCACTCTTGAGACCCTACCTTTCTGCCCATGCTGGGGGTCCCTTCATCTGCCTTCTGGTGCCCATAGGTCTGTACAAACTCTTCCTCTGGGGAGCAGACAGGGCCACAGGTCAGTTTCAACGCTCTCTTCTCCATGCCTGCCCCTCCCACTCTAGCCATTTGCATCCTTGGCCATTTGGGTCCCTGAGAGATGGCAAGGTGAGAATGCTGAACTCCAGGGAGCCAAGCTTTTGCTGTACATTACCCAGCACCTGCTCTTGCACTCAGATTTGGGGAGGGCACTCAGCCCTCAGGCTGAAAGTGGAAGGTCTTGGTGCTGTATCTGTTCTACCCGCATACCCTGCAAGGCTCACTTTCCCACCCCCACCTGTGGCCCAGGAGGGCCAGTACCTGTGAGGTCACTGAATGGAGTCACCCCAAACTCGGCTGTGCCCAAGTCCTCCTCCTGCAGCCGTTGAGCCTGGCCCAGGTTGTGCGCAAAGATGTCCAGGCGGCAAGCATACTCTAGACCAAACGGGAGTTACCACAGGCTGACTCCCTTGTCCACCTACCTCCCCCTGCCTCTGAGGCAGGAAGTGGCCTCTGGCTGGGCCTGCTCCCACCCAGGTGGGCACTGCCTCCTGTCCTGTAGCTCCCACAGGGCCCACTGCAGACACTGGGGCAAGGAAGTGGTTACCCAACCCCCCTAGAGTTAGGACTTTTTAGAGACAGTGAAAGGAGCATCTGCCCACCCTGCAGGAAGCTCAGCAAGGGGCAGAGTGACTCAAAAGGGAAAGTGAGTGGCTGGAGACCAGCTTCCTGCCAGTCCACATCTGTCACCACCCCTTCACACCTCCGACCTCAGGTGAGGAGCTGGAAAAGGGGCAGGGGTGGGAAGATGGGGCACCGGTGCTCACAGATCAGCCCCCTGTGGAAGATGAGACCCAGAGGGGAGAGGGCACAAGCTGGCTGGCAGCTCAGCGGGGGGAGAGATGGAGTCCCTTTCTTGGGGACAAAATGGGTGTTCAACAAACGCGTGACAAGATGGTGGTTCCTTCCCCACTGCCTGGTGTCACAGGAAAGTGGCTGCAGGGCTGGGCAGAGGCCCACCCACTGCCATCTCCCCTCCAGGTCACAGCAGAGGATGAGCCTGGAAGCCAGGTGGCATATCCCCAGCCCTGCTGAAGTGAGCAACCTGGGCCAAGCCTGTCCCCCACCATGAGCCTCAAGTTCTTCATCTGGCGGGTGGACTGGAGATTTGCGTGACCCGATACCTGCTGGGTTCAGGTAGCTCCGGTTGAACTGGATCTGGAACAACTTGAAGGCCTCTTTCAGCTCTAGTGGGAAAGGACCTATGTCCTGACAAAGAACGAAGAGGGGAAAGAGGGCAGAGGCAGAGGAGTCATTGCTGAGTTCCCCCTTAGTTCAGCTCCAGGATGGGGCTAGGGTGTCCATGAATCAGGCTCATTTCCTGTGTAAGCTTGGCCACGTTTCCAGCCTCCGTCACTACCTCTGAGAGATGGGCATGTCCTTCTTTTCTTCTTCCCTTTCTTTTGTTTGAACCCAGGGGTGCTTTACTCCTGAGCCGTATTCCCAGTCCCTTTTACTTTTTATTTTGAGACAGGGTCTCCCTAAGTTGTTGAGGGTCTCTAAGTTGCTGAGGCTGGTCTCAAACTTGTGATGCTCCTGCCTCAGCCTTCCATGTTGCTGGGATTACAGGCGTGTGCCATCTTGCCTGGCGTCAAACCAGTTGTTTCTGAAGGGGTGACCCCAGGTGCGGTGCTGGTAGTGGGGAGGGTGTAGGGAGCAGGTTGGGAGCACTTACCTGGGCTCCCTGGGAGCCCCTGATGCTTTGGGTTAGGCCTGGTATCAACAGGGCCAGGATGCAGCAGGAGTGGGCAGTCAAAGCCATGGTGGTGTAGACCCAAGTGCGAGCACAGGCAGGAAGCTGCGCAGACCAAGCTGGAGGAGGCGGAGCTGGAGAAACCACTAAGGGAAGCTGGGCTTGGGTGGGAAGTAGACCCCTAGAGCACACAAGCTACTTCAGGTCTTCGTGCCTTTGCCCCTCCATCTGCCCGGCTCTGCCCCATTTTCTTTATTCAACAGTGGCTCTAGGCCACCCCATTCTGGGCAAATCTAGGGATGCAGAGATGGATCTGAAGGAGACGGGATAGATAGATCCTGAGTGGGCAGTGACAACATACAGGCATCATGGCCAGGACGGGAGACCCAGGGGACAACAGCCCTCAGATACCTTGGGGGCACCATGCTTGTGTTTCCTGTGCAGCTCAGTCAGGGCTACCTCCTTCAAGAAGCCTTCCCTGCTCCCCGAACCTGCGGCGTAACCTTCTGCAGCCCCACGAGCCACAGCTGCACCTGTGTCCCTTGGCGTCTGCCTTCCAGTCACAGCAGAGATGTCCAGTTTGCCTATGGTGGCAGCATTCAGGACAGGCGCTTAATGGGTATTTGTTCATTAAACAGTTGACGTTTAGCTATGACTCCTGTCTCTTATCCCTGCCACAGTCTGGGGGTAAGGATGAGAGTGGGGCTGAGGTGGCAGATCACAGGGTGGGCGTCAAAGAACAAGGCCACAACCCACAAGGTCAGGGGCTGGATAGCTGCCTTAACACCCACTTCTGGTGCCTCAGTTCTAAGTGGGTCCTTCAGTTGGGGACCTGCTCTGTGGGCCCCCAGGATGAAAACCAGTATCCAAGACCAGAGAAGGGAATGAGAAGCTGACTTTCTAGGGTCCCAGGGGGTGGGTGAGTGGGGGGCAGGGTGGAGGGCTCAGATCCTGGGATTTGCCTATTTGCATGGTCACTCCCACCCTTCATTAGGAATCTTCCCAGAGCCCTGAGCCTCCAATTTACTCCAAGTTGTCCCCCTCCCATGGATAGTAAGCCAAGGACTTCTCTATTTGAAAAAAGGTAAGTGAGGCTGGAGCGGTGGCTCAGCAGTTACAGCACTTGCCTGGCATGCTTGAGGACGTGGGTTCAAACCCCAGCACCATGTACACAACTAAGTGTTGGGGAAACAAAGGTCAGATGAAGAAATAAATAAAATTGATTCTCTATTTCTTTCTCTTGCCCTCTCTCCTTCTCTCTCTCTTAAAAATAAATGCTATGGAGAGTGAGAAGTGGTGGTACATGCATGTTACTTGGGAGTCTGAGGCAGGAGGACTGCAAATTGGAGGCTAGCCTGGGCAACTTATTGAGGCCCTGAGCAACTTAGTGAGATCCTGTTTTAAAATAAAAAAATAAAAAGGGCTGGGGATGTGGCTCAGTGGTTGAGCTCTGCTGTGTTCAATCCCCAGTACTACAAAAAAATTAAAGATTAAAAAAAAGTGCTGTGAACAGATCATTCAGAGTGGTGCCTGGGTCCTAAAGCCCAGTTACATATCCCAAGTCAGTCTTGTGCTTCGTAGGTCACCGTGTGGGCACCAAAGAGATGTCACTTGTCTCCTGGGGTGGTGAGGAATTGTGGGAGGCTAAGGAGAGGAAGCTTTTTGATCGCCTTTATCTCTCTCCTGAACATGAGTTCCATCAGGTCGGAAACTCTCCGACTTGTTTTGCTCAGTGCTGCGTTCCTGGTGCGAAACCCCCATCAGGGCTGAAGTGGCCACGCGGCAAATGTTTGTTGAATGAGTGAGTGAACTTCTCCCACTGGGCCACTTGCTCTCCCATTCACTTACCTGCCCATCCTGCTGCCCCAGGGGCCTCACTGCTTAGAAGTAGCTCAAAACTTGGTAGGAGAGACACCAGCCAAGATGAGGCTTGAGAAGGACCCAGGCAAAACAGAAAGGTAGGGGAAATCACTGGAGGCAGGCAGGGGTCAGGAGAGGCCTTCTGAGGAGACAACTCCAAGCCGCAGGCTCCCTCGAGCCTTAGAGGAAAAACTGTAGTTTCAGGTCTAAGTTTGAGTCACCAAATGTGCATTTAGTCATTTCCCTCTGGGCCACAGTACCCATTTCTATGTGGCAGTGACAATTCTCAGAGCGGGGCTTCAGGAGAGTGAGCGCAGAGCCCTCGCCAGCCTGACTGGGTGTTTACGTGGTGGGTCCTGAAGGTTCAATTACGGGCAAAGTCCAGAGAGTCGTGAAATCAGCAGGACTTGAGTGTCAGTGCTGCACCTGGGACAACCTCGTAGCCCTCCTTATGTGTGAAGATGAACAGTAAGGGTGCCCCTCACTGTCTTGACATGAGGACTGGACTAGGTATGTGCGGGTGCTTGGAACAGGTATCAGTTTTTCTTGTGGTTTTTGTTGCTTCAACACTTTGTTGTGTACGTGGTGCTGGGGTTTTGAACCCACATCCTTGCTCCTGCCTGGCAAGCGCTCTAACTGCTGAGCCACAGCTCCAGTCCCAGAACAGTTAGATCTTGAAAACTGGGAGTTAGGATTATTATTATTATTATTTTTTTTTTGTAGTGAGGATTGAACTCTGGAAAACTTTATCACTGACCCACATCCCCAGCCCTCTTTATTTCTTATTTTGAGGCAGGGCCTTGCTAAGTTGCTAAGACCAGCTTTGAACTTGTGATCCTCTTGCCTTAGCCTCCTAAGTTGCTGGGATTACAGGTGTGTGCCACTCACCCAGCAGGAGTTATACTTTTTAAAACAGCTTACCTGAGATGTAACTCAGATACCATATAATTTACTCTTTTACACTGTGAGATTCAGGGGTTGAGGTGTACCTCAGTGATATAGCATTTGCCTAGCATATGTGAGGCCCTGGGTTCAGTCCCCAGTACTGCAATAAAATAAAATAAAAAGCATGTAATTCAGTGGTTTAATGCTGACATAGTTGTGCAACCATCATTACTAATTTCAGAACACTTTCATCATTTCAAAGAAATTCTTTACCTACTTGCAGTCCTTCCCTGTTCCCCCTTCCTTGGGAAGCCATTAGTTTCTGTCTCTTTCCCCATTCCAAATATTTAATATAAATGGAACACATGTGTCTGACTCCTCCTTTCACTTAGTGCATTATCTTCAAGATCCATACACATTGTAGCATGTATCAGTATTTCATTCCTTTTTATGGATGAATAATATTCCACTGTGTGGACCTACGATGGACATTGGATTGCTGCTATGAACACTGTGTACCAATTCTCTTTTCTATACATGCTTTCTGTACTCCTGGGCATACACCTTGCTCCAATTTCTCCATACCTTTGCCAACAATTTTTATTGGCTGTTTTTTTGGTTTTAGAGAGTTATGGGTGTTTGTTTGGCGGTATTGGGGATTGAACCAAGGGCGATCTGCCACTGAGCCACATCCCTGGCCCTTTTTACTTTTTTTTTTTTAAAGAGAGGGACACAGAACGAAAGGATCAATTTTATTCAGTTTTTCATGTGACTTTCGTTGCTCTTAGTTGTGTATGTGGTGCTGGGGTTTGAACTCGCCTACTCGCGCATGCCAGGCAAGCGCCGAAAACACCAGGCCACCGCTCCAGGCCCTCGTTTTTACTTTTTGAGAAAGGGTCTGGCAAAGTTGTTGAAGGTGTCCTCGAACTTGCGATCTTCTTGCCTTGGCCTCCCGGTGGTACACAAGCGTGCGCCACTGCTAGGATTTTTAAAGTCCTGGTCCTGGAGGTTGGAAAGGACGACGCGGGTAACCGCGAGTAAACTCTCAGCAGTTCCGCTTGAACCCCAAGGGCTCACCTCCGGGCCTACCTGCACGTCCCCTTCTCTGTACATCTCCTCCTCCGGGGGTGAACAGGCATGGGAAGGAAAGGGAGGGCCACCGTTCCCGCTCGCAGCCTGGCCCCAGGCGCGCATCTCCCGACACGCGGCCCTTTCCCGTCTGGCCCCGCCCTGAGACGTGGGCAGAGGGAGGCCCCGCCCCTTCCTGGGAGCCACCTCTCGGACTCCGCCCACAAGGCATGCTCGCTGTTGGGGGCGGAGGCGGAAACCCAGTGGGGGACCTGGGCTCCTGGAGGTTCGGGAAGGGGCTGGCACTGGACCCGGTTCACCCTGTGCGCCCGAGTTCAGGCTTGCCCTCCTCAGGGGGCTCCATTCATTTTGGGCCAAAAGAGAACTGCTGCCCCCGCCCCCAAATCGTGGTCGCTGGGCGGATGGAGGGCGCGGGGGAGGCGGAGCGGCAGCGGAGGGACCACCTGTCTGAAGGCGAACCTGGGGTGGGGGGCAGATGGAGACTTGGACACTTTTGAGCATCTTGTGTCTGGGAGAGGGTTCCGGAGACCCTGGATGAAGTTTTGGGATTGCTTAGAGTGATAGTCTGGCGACAGAATAAAATTCTGGAGCGAGTGGAGTGAGGATGTGGCGGACCAGGATCCAGCGGGGGTCTAGGTGCCCAGTGTACTGTGGGAGGCACCGTCAGTCCCGGTGCTTCGCGGGACTAAGGTGGGGGCGCTCAGGATGGAATTCTGGGGTGCGGACTGGGACGTCTAGGTGCGCAGGGTAACATTTTTTTGCTGGGGCTGGCATTAAGGCCGATGGCCCCAGGACCCAGCGCTGGGAGACCCTGGCCCGGCGCCGGGAGGCGGCTCCGGGCGGCGCCGCGGGGGATCGGGTGGGGGCCTGTGGCCAGCCGGGGGCGGAGAAGCTGGGGGTCGGGGTCCCTCCCCCTGGCGCGGGCTCAGGAATCCGCCGAAGGGCGGGCGGAGGCGCCGGGGTGGGCCGCGCCGCGGCGGGCGGGCGGGCGGGGGGCGCTTCCTGGGGCCGCGCGTCCAGGGAGCTGCGCCGTCCGCCCGTCCGTCTGCCCGCAGGCATTGCCAGAGTCAGCGGAGTCGCCGGTCGCCGCGGGCCCAAGTAAGTGGCTGTCCGTGGAGGGAGGGCGCGGGCTGGAGTCTCTCCGGAGTCGGCGCAGCCAGGGCCGAGAGGCCTGCGCTCCTCGGCCCACACCGCCAGGGACCCGGCGGGGGCGGGGCGGCCCCGGGCGGTGGGCCTGGGACACTGGCCTGCCAGAGGAGTCGGCCCTTTGCTCCTGGAGGCTCCCAAGGCCCCAGGCACGATCCTGGACTGGAGACCTGGGTTCCGAGTCCTAATATAGAATATGGATGGGGGGGTGCCGTGGCTGAGGCCCCTGACCCCTGCCCACCACCTCCCAGCCCCAGGATGCTCCCATTCGCCTCCTGCCTCCCCGGTTCTCTACTGCTCTGGGCGCTGCTGATGTTGTTTTTGGGGGCAGCATCTCCCCAGGATTCCGAGGAGCCGGACAGCTACACGGTGGGGACAGTGGGGCCACTGGCCTGGGACGGGATGGGCAAGGACAGAGAGACCAAGATCTTGGGGTGGCTGCTGCTGGGGCAGATTCTCCCCTCCCCTGGTTGGTGGAACAGCTGGGGACTATTGTTTGGAGCAGGCGGGAGGGTGGTAGAGCTCAGGCCCTGATCTTGGCGTGGCCAGTTGGAGGGAATGTGGGTGATCAATGGCTACCTCTGGTTCCTTCCAGGAATGCACAGATGGCTATGAGTGGGATCCAGACAGTCAGCACTGCCGGGGTGAGTGTGCCCAGGGGAAGAACCACCCCTTCCCAAGGACACCCCCACCTCCAAATGCTGCAGCAGGAGCCCCGGGGCCTATCCTCAGCCCAGTTCTACTGGACCAAGGCTGACTGGTTCCCCAGGAGCCAACTTACCTAGGGCTGGCCCTTTTCTCTACCCCCCAGTAGGCTGACTGGGGAATAGGGAACTGCCCAGAAGAGTCAGGGAGTGTCTGTCCTCTCTGAACTACTCTCCTGTCCCAGCTTTGTCCCATCGAAATCCAGCAAGGCAGTGTCCATAAGGATGGGTCAGAAGTGCTGCAAATTACTCTTGGGCCAAGCTAGGGTGAGCTTTGAGGAGGCATGAGAGCCACTTAGAGGTAGAATGCCAGCAGCAGCAGGAACAGCTGTCCCACCTCCACCCTGTCAGACCCTGGGGAGGGGTCCTGGGCAGGCAGCTGGGCTTGTTGAGTAGAGCCAAGGCCTTGCCCAGTCACAGTGCAAAGAAGGCCTAGCTGGGCTCCTGCCTCCCACTCTCTCCAGGGCCAGCCCAAAAGACTGGCTATGCCTAATGACCCTTCCCCGCAGATGTCAACGAGTGCCTAACCATCCCGGAGGCCTGCAAGGGAGAAATGAAATGCATCAACCACTATGGGGGCTACTTGTGCCTGCCCCGCTCAGCCGCTGTCATCAATGACCTACATGGCGAGGGACCCCCACCGCCAGTGCCCCCTGCTCAACACCCCAGCTCCTGCCCCCCAGGCTATGAGCCTGATGAACAGGGGAGCTGTGTGGGTGAGTGGGGGCCACTCTGCCATCCCGGCTTCAATGCTTCTCACCAAGCAACTTCAAAACTCAGACCTTCTGTTCCTCCCTTGGCCAAAGGCTCCTCAGAGAGCTGTTCACATCCTCACCGGTGGCAGGCCTTGTGCATGTCCCGTTGCCCTGCCAGCCCCTGGGATCCTGCCCTTGCTTCCTGCAGAGACATGAATAGTTCTGCCTCCCAGCCGCTCCCTGCTTTCTGGTCTGGACTCCACCCCTGGGAGCCTTGGGCATTGGAGGGAGGGTCCTGGAGTCAGTGTTGCTGGGGAGGGGTATGTGTGGGTGAGGCCCTATTTCCTGTGTTCCCCTGACATGGGTGTCACGGGTTAGGGGTGCCTTTCCCGTTAGCCCCAGCTGGACTATTATTGCTTGTGCTGTCTGGAGGGTCTAATGCATAGGTTCCTGTTTTTTGGGGGGTGCCAATCACCCATGTGCCATTGAGAGTGCTATCTGGCCTGTGTCACCCTTCCAAGTTGAGGTGTCACTTACATTTCATGGCATGTGGGATTCCAAGCAGGGGCTGAGTGGTGTCTCCTGCAGATGTGGATGAGTGTGCCCAGGCCTTGCACGACTGTCGGCCCAGCCAGGATTGCCATAACCTGCCTGGCTCCTACCAGTGCACCTGCCCCGACGGCTACCGCAAGATTGGGCCTGAGTGTGTGGGTGAGTCCCGGGAGCAGTCTTTCCAGTGCCCTGGCCTGGCTCTCATCCTAGCACTGACCCCATTCTAGCCACCCCTAGGGTTAACCCCAGTCCCCTGCCACCCATGCCCACCTATCAGACACAAAAGAGTGTGTGTGGGTGTGTCCGGGCTGACCTGCCCAGTCTAGCTCCCTAGACACAAATGGGTGCTGAGACTTTGAGTCCCAGCCTGCTGGGGCCCCGCCTGACTTCCGGCTGTGCCTTCCTTCTGCCTCCTTCACAGACATAGATGAGTGCCGCTACCGCTACTGCCAGCACCGCTGTGTGAACCTGCCCGGCTCCTTTCGTTGCCAGTGCGAACCAGGCTTCCAGCTGGGGCCCAACAACCGCTCCTGTGTGGGTGAGGCTGGGCCGGGCTAGGCTCTGGGCAGGGAGGCATGAGGTGGGGGAGCTGCCTCCCCGTCCAGCCTCAGTGGAGTGGGGGCCCTGGGCTGCTCCTCGGCTTTCACCCCTTCTTTTTTTTCTGGCACCCCCAGATGTGAACGAGTGTGATATGGGGGCCCCATGTGAGCAGCGCTGCTTCAATTCCTATGGGACTTTCCTGTGTCGCTGTCACCAGGGCTATGAGCTGCACCGCGATGGCTTCTCTTGCAGTGGTGAGAGTCCCACCCCTGCCAAGGCTCCTGCATTGGTCTGCCAGGCCTGCATCATACGGCCTCAGAGTCCTTTCTTTAAAGTCGTATATGTCCCATGTACTCCATGCTGGGCTGGTGGGGAAGGCAACTAGGTCCCTACTAAAGTTCACTGGGGAGACGGAGAGGGATGTGGGCGCCACTCCTCTGGTGTCAGGCTCACATGCATTTGAATCGAGACAAGGGCAAGCCACTCTTCTGTGAGCCTGTTCCTTCTGTAAAATGGTCTGTGTGGAGGATGAAGTGGGACAAAAGAGGCTTCATGCAGTCTTAAAAGTGATCCATTTACTGAGAACTAGGCTGCACGGGGCACTTCCCTCACATACTCCACCTCATTTAATCCCAGTAGGTGGGTTCAATTTTTTCCTTTCTCCAGAATGAGGACATTAATCTCTTTCAAGTTTTGTGGGAGGATTACAGAGAGTAAGCATAAAGTCCAGGGTAAACGGGGACTTCCATTTTTCCACTAAGGTTAAGTGACTTGCCGAAGTTCACACAGCAAGGATAAGGTGGTGCCAGCGCTGGTCCTGGACTTCTCACTTGAGGTCACCTGGCATGTACTCTGTTTATGTTCTGCTTTGCTGTGGAAAGAGCCTTGCTGGTGCCTGGCAGCGTGAGGGGAACAAGGGGAGAAAGATGGTGTCCTGTGTAGTTCTGTCTGCAGAGGAGATGGTGCTTGGACTAACTGGATTGCAGGAATTGGGCAAATTATCGACAACTAGAGCAGGCTGGAGCCTCAGGACTTGTCTAGTCCCTCATTTTATTGACAGGGAAACTGAGGTTCCCCCTAAATCAGTAGGATTCACATCCAAGCTGCTAGATTCCCAGTGCCTACCTCTCCTCCTTGGATCTTCTTAGAATCCTAGGGTGAAGAGAGGTCTGTGAGCCAGCAGATCTGGGCCTAACTTGGGGATAGGCTTTCAGTACACTCTGGGGGACAGGGTTGTGAGGATGTCCCAGGGTCCTTATCCCCACGCTCCCGCAGACATTGATGAGTGCAGCTACTCCAGTTACCTCTGCCAGTACCGCTGTGTCAACGAGCCAGGCCGCTTCTCCTGCCACTGTCCGCAGGGCTACCAGCTGCTGGCCACCCGCCTCTGCCAAGGTACAGGTTCCCCGGAGGGAGGGCAGAGTGACGTCAGGCTGGTGCCGATTCTAGCCCCTCTCTCCTGGCACAGACATTGATGAGTGTGAGTCTGGAGCGCACCAGTGCTCTGAGGCCCAAACCTGTGTCAACTTCCATGGGGGCTACCGTTGCGTGGACACCAACCGCTGTTTGGAGCCCTACGTCCAGGTGTCTGACAAGTAGGTAAACCCAGCGCTCTGCCTTCACAGAAACTACAACTCCCAGAGGCTCTGGGGCAGACTGGCGTCTAATGGGGCTGGCGAGCGCCCCGAGGGCTGATGGGAGTTGTAGTCTTTACAGAAGTGGGCGGACCCTCTCGGGAGTCCCTCCTCTTGGGGGATGGGCCAGGAGGTCATTTACATTGCTGGCCTGGGGTCTGCAGCCGCTGCCTCTGTCCTGCCTCCAACCCCCTGTGTCGGGAGCAGCCTTCGTCCATCGTGCACCGCTACATGAGCATCACCTCAGAGCGCAGCGTGCCTGCGGACGTGTTCCAGATCCAGGCGACCTCTGTCTACCCTGGCGCCTATAATGCCTTTCAGATTCGTGCCGGCAACTCACAAGGGGACTTCTACATTAGGGTAAGGCTCTCCTCTGCTCCTCCCCTCAACTGGTATGCATACTCCCAGTGGAATTCCAGGAAGCCCCAAGCAGAGGCTGTACTGACTTGTGCCCATCTCTCCTCTCAATGCCCTGCCCTTGGGAGGCAGGACTTCTTGGGAAGCCAGGGGGCATCCTGCGTTCCCTGGGTACAAATTACAGAAGCTAAAGGCAATTCCAACAAGGACTTGGGCACTGGGGCTTGAGTCCTTCCTACTGGTCTCCCTATCTGGCCTCAATTTCTTCATCCTTAAAATGGAACCATGTGAAAGAAAGTCTGCCTAGGACCCCAGGTTAGAGTCCATCTCTGCTAGTGAGCTGCAGGGGTAGCGGTCCGGTTGTGGCTCACAGTGAAGAGTGGGAGGGTGTCAGATCCTGGTCCTTGTGCTATTGCCAGCATGAAGCGTTTGTTCAACATCAGAGCTTTTCTTTTTGAAACCGAGTCTGCATGCTCTGATCACCAAAGGTCACCACCACTCTCAAGTCACACCTGGTTTTGAATCATCAGTGTGAATACTTGTTAGATTGAAGAACTGTCTGGAAAGGGTGGTGAGAAGCTGAGGGCAGGATGTGGGCACAGGACAGGAGAGATCCAGGGTGTCAAAGAGCCGGATGAGAGCTGGTGTTACAGCCTGATGACCAGGACTGTCTCCCCACCTCCTGGGCAGGGAGGTGGTACTGGGGTAGGGTCCTGGCAAGTAGGCTGATACAGTCTCCTGCCACCCACTGTGCCCTGCAGCAAATCAACAACGTCAGCGCCATGCTGGTCCTCGCCCGGCCAGTGACGGGGCCCCGGGAGTACGTGCTGGACCTGGAGATGGTCACCATGAACTCCCTCATGAGCTACCGGGCCAGCTCTGTACTGAGACTCACCATCTTCGTGGGGGCCTACACCTTCTGAGGGGAGGGACCTGGAGGAAGGGAGAGGGAGGAGCCACCCTCCCAGCAGCTCCCTGTAGCCAAGGAGCTGGGGGCTCAGGAATGACTGTTCTGTTGTGAAGGGCAGAAAGAGAAAGGCAATAAAGGGAGAAAGAAGGAGTCCTGGTGGCTGAGGGGGGTGGGCTACCCCAGTCTGAAGAATGGTCTGGGCTTGTGGGAGGAAGGCCGAGTCCACCTGAAGGGGGGCTCTGTGTTCAGGCTGATGGGAGCTATGTCACAGGCTGGAGTCTCCCGCGTGAGCACAGGGTGACAGGTATGCAGTCTCCAGGCCCCAGCCCAGAGTGTTGGACCTGGCTGAGAAACCCTGGACGGTGCCAGAACGCCCAGGGTTCCAGTCCGAGCTCTGCCTCAAACGAGGCACTGAACAAGCCCTGGTTAGCTTCTTGGGCCTGTTTTCCAACCTATAAAATCAGGCGACCAGACTGTGAGTGGTTTTCCAGCTTTTCTTTCCCAATTCACAGAACCTCTTACCAAAGGAAATTTTATTTGGTCAGGGACCATTCGATTACATACAGTAGATTCGAAGCAGCGATGCCCCACTGACTCCATCTCCCTGACCAGGGAATCTAGGTCCTGAGACACTTGCTTTAGAATACACTGGGGCTGGTGGGGTAGTTAGTGGTGAGGTACTTCCTTAGCACACAGGAGGCCCTGGGTTCCACCCCCTGCACTGTGCGAAAACGCGAAACCATGTGGTTTCATCTCCTACTTTGTACATATTTCACAAGGGCCCTGGAGCCTGGTGTCACCTCCATAATACAGAAGTCTGCAAACAACTTAAAGATTTTTATTGTAGCCCAAAGATTCTGGCTTGGGTGGAAGGGGACATGGGGACTGGTTCTGGCTCCTGGCATAGTTCAAGTCAAGGGGCTGTAGCTGCAGTAGAGCCGAGATAAGGTCCTGCTCAGAGTGGGTCCCAGATTCCTAAAGGAAGACAACGGCAGGGTTGCCTGGGACCAAGAGCGGCCCAGGCCCGGACTCGAGATACCGTCTCTCACTCACCTCTGCAGACGCCCACACTTGATGGTGCTTAGCAGCATCTCCTGCTCCTTGGGGGTGGCACAGGCGTCGTAGGCAGCTAGGAGGCTGGAACAGGGCACAGGGCATACAATGGCTGACTATCTGAGCCAGTACCATGATAGCTGAGGCAGGAGGGGGATCAGCCTGGTGTGGAGAGGCCAGGACACAGCACACCTCCTGTGCCTGGCATTTGGGGTCCTGCTCCATCCTGTCCTGCCTTCTCTTCCTGGGACAGGACCACCAAAGGCTTCTAGACTTAGTGGCCCAACCCCCTCCTCTGGGAGCTGTACCGATGTACCCTCTGCCATGCCTGGGACACCATCCAGTGCTGGCTGACTGACCTTCCAGCAACCTGGAGTTCAGCTGGATCCATCCAACTCTGGCACAGCCCACCTGGAGCCAGGCCCACTCCCAAAGCACTGGTTAAGCTGCATTCCACGCGGGGATGGCAGGGGCTGAGGACCCTAGCGGACCATATAGGGATGTACCTGGCAGGGGTGCTGTATCGGTCCACCAGGGCCGCTGCCTTCTCCCCACTCACTCCACGAATCTGCATCAGCTGCCGGGCAAACACCTCGCGCACAGACTGGGCCTGAGGTTGGGGAAGGGATGTATCAGATGGTCCCCGGCCAGGCCGCTAAGGGGAGCCTGGGCAGAGGCAGTACCTTGTTCTTGATGGCTCCTGTGTTGAAGTCACTGAAGGTGAGGAGTGAGCAGAGAGGGTTTGGGGAGGGCTTGGCCCCAGATTCAGGGTCCTGCGGGGTTCCCCAGGGACGGCTGCAGAGGGTGTGGCCCTGAAGAAAGAGAGGACTGAGGCCAGGCTGGAGCTCTAGGGGTCAACCCCCCGAGTCTTTGCCCAGTCCTAGGCCTAGTGAGCCAGCCTTTCCTCCCTTGGGGAAGCAATGGCCCAGGTAAGGGACCAGTCAGGACAGGTGTATCTGCTTACCTGGTAGAGTCTCTCTAGGCCCTTTGTTAAAAGGGCAAGGTAAGCAGCTGACTCCTTAAAGTCTGCTGTGCGCTTCACAAAGAAGCCGTCGATGACCTGGTGAAGAAGACCCAAGGGAGGTGGTGGCCCCTGGCCTGAACCACCATAGACCATGCCCCCGACATCTCTGCCCCACCTCCTGGCTCACTTGGGTGTTGGTGACAGCCTGCAGCAGTGTGCTCTCGGGAAGGCTGAGGTTGTGGACTGAGCCATGCTCCTCCACCAGGTACACCCGGTGCCCCAGACCACAGCGCTTCAGCCGGAACTGGGGAGGTGGACAGAGGAGCAGGTGGTCAGGTCAGGCCCATGTGCCAGGGCTGCCCATCCCATCATGTGCAACTGTGAGGTGGCCCTGGTCCTCATCCTTGCTGGCTCCTCTTCCTATCTGAGGGGGTCTCCACACCAGAGCTCTTGCGGGGACTTGTGCAAAGCCATTCACCATGTCTGAATGCTGCCCATGCGCCACACCTCTCTGACCTAAGGTCAGTTTAGCAGCTGAACCCAGCCGCTCCCTCTGCATTTCTACTTCCAGACATTTGGGCCCTGATGATCCCAGTCTGCAGAGGCTGGGTACCCAAGGATCTCCAACATGCTCCTTGGCCCAGCCCAGACGCCCTGCATTCCTACTGTGTGCCTGGAGGCCCTAGGAGGTTTGAGCCTGGGGCTGCCTACTCAGTGGGCTCTGCCCCTCAGGGCACCCAGCAGCCTGCCCCAGCTCCCCTGAGCTGAAGCAGTGGCCCTGTAGCCAGCAGGGAGCCAGGTGAGGGGCCAGCGAGGGAACCTTCTGCTCCCGGAAACGGCCGTCCATGATGCTGCTGCATAGATCATCCAGTCGCTTGCGCTCCACGATGTGGTCCAGGACCAGCTCTCCAGGTCTGGCTGCCAAGAAGCCCGAGTCCATTAGCTTGTGTCCCATCCCTCTCCCCAAGGCCTGCTTCTGATCCAGGCCATTTACCTGGATCTCTGGGCCTGGTCTCCTGGGCCACCCACACAAAGTCCCCAATGTGCAGCTTGCGCACCGTGTGGGTCACATGCATCCGCTGTAGCTCTCGGAGCAGCTCCTGCCTACACCCTGCCCTGAAATTACAGAGAGGGAGGCCAAGGTCAGGGCAGGCCAGCGCCCCTGCCCTTCAGCATCCTCTGATCTTCCTGGGGTCCTCCCATGCCTCACTCACCCCCTGGCCTCGCCAATGTCCACACACAACAGCACCCTGTACTCTCCAGGCCCCAGCTCCACCAGCGGCTGCCGGGCCCCTCCTTCACTGGTGCCACTGTGGAGGGGGGGTTACCATGTGAGCTCAGAACTCCCAGTGCCAGGGCATCCCCCCTACAGCCCAGTTGTAGGTCATGGAGATAAGGGTGTGGTGTTGGCCTCATTTCTGGGACCCCTCCCGTCCCACCCCCTTTCTCCCCTTTCTCCTCACAGCTCAGCCGAGGCTGCTCCTGGCACCACTGGCAGCTCCCCAGAGGGCTCCTCAGGTCCAGTGCCCACATGCAGCAAGCTCAGGCCTTCCGACTCAGCCAACTTCTGGGCCAGCTCCAGGCCCTCCGGGGTGAGCGAGTACCTGGGGGTGGGGAGGGGAGACACACAGCTCTCCCTTCCTCACTCACACCTGGCAGGCTGCCCTGCCTCCCCCGCCGGCAGCCCTCCTCAAAAACAAGTCCAGTGGCTCCCTGGCTTCTCGCCCTCAGATCAGTTTCCTGGGGCTCTGCCTAGTGTCATTTCTCCTGTGTACTACATCTGTCACAGGCAAACAAATTCACTTCTCCTGTTTGCTCATTCTGTGCCCTCTTCCCTAGACTACTCTGCTCCCTCTCCCAGGTTTTCATTATTTTTATTTTTTTTCACTGGGGATTGAACCCAGGGGCACTCTAGCATTAAGCTTCCTTTCCACCTCTTGTTTATTTTGGGTCTTTGTCTTGCTAAGTTTTAGAGATTGTCCTCAAAACTTGTGATCCTCCTGCCTTAGCCTCCCAATGAGTTGGTATCAAAGGCCTCTGCTACCATGTCCCACCTGTAATCTCAGCAACTTGGGAGGCTGAGGCAGGAGGACTGAAAATTCAAAGGCAGCCTCAGCAACTTAAGCTTTAGGCAACTGAGTAAAACCATGTCTCAAAAATTAAAAGGGGGACTGGAGTGGTGGTTCGGCGGTTAGGGCCCTTGCCCTGCATGTGTAAGTACGCAAGTTCAAACCCCAGCACCACGTACACAACTAAGTGTTGGAGCAATGAAAGCCACATGAAAAACCTCAATAAAAATTGTTTCTCTCTCACTTTCCCTCTCTCTTTAAAAATAAATGAATAAATGAAAGGGATAGGGATGTGGCTGAGTGGTAAAGCTCCTCCGGGTTCATTCCCCACTGCCCCCCGTTGGCCCAACAGTGTGGGTGTTTTACCACTGAGCTACACCCTGACTCTCTCCCGCCTTTAGTCCCAAGGTTTGAACCCAGGAGTGATAAACCCCAGAGCCACATCCTCAGACCTTTTTATTTTGAGACAGAGCCTCACCAAGTTGCTTAGGGCCTTGCTAAATTGCCGAGGCTGACTTTGAACTTGCAATCTTCTTTTCTCAGCCTCCTAAGTTGCTGGAATCACAGTCACGTGCCACCGTGCCCGGCTGTGTGGGCTCCTTGTGGGAAAAGCCAGCCTTCCCCCCCCTCAACAGCATCAAGTCTGGGAACTGTCGGCAACCAGAGGGGCTAAGATTGTCATGTGTACCCTATCCCTGCCTTCTATATCCCCTGCCGCTGGCCCCACCTGGCTGGCTGGTGTGTCCTGAGGACCAGATTCCTGTGCAGGAGGGAACGGAGGGCTGGCCAAGGTCGAGCACTCCCAGGGACCACCTGTTGACAAGGGAGGAAACCCTCAGAGTGGTAAAGCTACAAATCCAAGCTCCCTGTGTCCCCACACCCTGGCCAGGCCTCATGCTACTGGTCACTGCCATGAAGGGCAGTATGGTGGGCTCCACCTTCCGCCTCCACCTTGGTGCTCACCCTGAGGGCCTTCTGGGCACACCTCTGCAGCAGTTCCTCCTTGGTCAGGAAGCTGTGGCCGGCAGGATTCTGGAATAGACACAATGGAGGTTCAGCGCTGAGGCCCTTGATCTACTGGAGCAGCTGGGATGAACTCTGCCCACCTTGCTCAGCAGAGGCACTTCCAGGAGTCTCCCACCCCACCGCCTCTACTGACCATCACGGGTGTGGCCAGGCACTAACCAGGTGCTCCTGGTAGAGCTGCAGCAGCACCGCTCGGGCCGCAGAGTGCCGAGCTGGCCAGTAGCCACCAGAGGCTCCTGCTTGGGGCTGTGCAAGAACCTGAAAGGAACACAGGGGCTCTGAGCACAAATGAAGGCCAGTCAGCGTCAGCTCGGTCCCTGGCAAGGCCCCTTCAGCAGGCTGCATGCTGCTGCTCAGTCCCTCAGTGGCCTCCAGTTTTCTTATCTGTGTAGTGAGTCCACTGAGGGGCTCGCCCCCCTGCACATGTAGGATGGGACACTGGATAGCTGCAGAACAGAGGGCATCCGCCTGGCCCACCGCAGGACAGGAACACTGAGCAACAGCAGCCCCATGGCTTCCTGGGCTGTGGACCCTTAAATCCCTTAGTCAGGCACTCCCTCTACAGCTGTTGTCAATCTTCCTGCTTACAGATCAAACGCTAAGCCCCAGAGAGGGTAAGTCGTTTGCCCCAGGTGAGGCATCTCTTGCGATTTGGACCTAGGCCTGCTAAGTCTCTCCAGTCGAGAAATCCTACTGGCAGAACTCCCACTTCGCTTGACATCCCCCTTGCCACAGGGAAGAGTCCCCAACCTGGGCAGGTGGCCCTTCCTCGGCTGGAAGTTTCTCTCCAGATGGTGAGCCAGGGGCATGGTCATCTGTGGGAGCAGAAGAAAGTTAACCCCGCACCCCAAGGAATCTGGCAGTCGCCAGCTCTGGGATGCAGTCTGCTTAGGTATGTGAGAACTAAGGCTCAGAGAGCGCCATGCACTGTCCCCAAGTCAAACAGCAACTAGGACACGAGTGGGAAACTTTAAAGCTGAAGCAGCCAAGATGGTATTGAGGCTGCATGAACCTGGGGGAGGCGGTGGATCTCCCAACCTCTGCCCCAGGCGCTCACCACCCGATGCCAGGTGCTGCTGCAGCCGCTCGTCCAGCATACGGCAGAGCCTGTCTCCGAAGTGCTGGAGGATCTTAGCTTCCCTCCCGCTGCGCAGGGGCATCGGATACCGCCGGAGGGAGCGCAGCGCCTGGCAGGGGTAGGGAGTAGGCACTAGGTCAGGGTAGGCCAGGTAGTCAGGCCCTGTCCCCAGCGCACCCAGCTGGGACTCACCTTCTGAAACACAAAACGCGTGCGGCGCCCTCTGCTGGCCGCCTCGTCCCGCCACTCGGTCAGCCAGCGTACGAAGAGCGGGTTGGGGCAAACCGGCAATGGGCGTTTCCGGCCCAGGCGGACCGGCGCCGCCATGAGTCCCAGGGCGGATCCTCTGGCGCCTCGAGTCCTCGAGAATGGGACACCGCCAGTTCTGGGGTCGGGACTGGACCACCTGGCTGGGGGCAGAGGTGAGGGTGGGACCTCTCTAATCACTTGGTCCCAGCCAGGCACTAACTAGGGCCTCCAGCCGCCCTCCCCGCGCCTGCACTACTCTAAATGATTGGTAGGAGCAAGTTCACCACCTTTCGCCTACGCTCTCCACCGTCCCCGTCTACGATCAGCCTTTTGGGCCCTCTGCATCTACGCCCCGGAGCCTTGACCCGCCCCTTCTCCCCGTCCCGGATTCGAGAGCAGGGGGCATCTTTGTGCAGGCGATAGGATGGCGGACAGCGCCCCCTGTGCCTGGGAGGGCTGGCTGAGCAGGCGCTTAACGGAGCAACCTGAACTTGGCGGTTCCAAGGTCCGAGTTCCAGGTTCACCTTTGCAGAGGAGGTTGGGGAGCAGACTGGACTTGAGGAGTTGTGCGGGTTGGAGACGACGAACGAGTGTAATTTTATTTGTGGGAGGGACATCCAGGGAGGTGTGCAGGGGAGGAGAACACAAAGGTAAGGCAGGAGTTGCTGAAGGATCTAAGGAAACGGTGATCCAGAGCCTCGGGACCTAAGGCATCGTGCGTGCGTGTGTGGTTGCGACCGCGAAGTCAGGGAGGTGCACAGAAGGCCGAAGCTGGGTGGACTGGGGGAAAGGACAAGTAGGAGAAAGAATCTAAGGAGGTGCCGGGTGTCCCGGCAGGTGGGGAGGCCAGAGATGGACACGTGGTAGATCACGCGTAGTAGGCTGTAGACAAAGGTGGGGCGCTCGTCATTTTTGTGGCTCATTCGAACTGTGGGATTTTCAAGTTAGGTTACGAGTGGAAACCCTGCAAAGGAGTCCAGGTTGGTGGACGCGTACAGCCGAGTTGGACAAGGGTTGCAGCAACCCTTAACCCTCCCTGGCCCCCAGCTCTCCCGCCGGAAGTCGGGAGGTGCAGGCCTGCAAGGAGAAGGGTGGGCGCCTGAGCTTCAGGCCCTCCCTTCAGACTCCGCCCAGCCAGCATTCGAGCTTCACCAGCCGGCTCCCGGCTCCCGCCTCCCTCCCCAAGAGGCCTTATAAGGAGCCTGAAGTCGGTGTTCGGGGTGGCCCCACCCCCTCTGGGCTCTTGTCCTAATAAGGACATCTAGGGCAACCCGCGGTCGGGGGCGGGCGGGGCGCGTCCCCGGGGTAACTTCGAAGCCCCATCCCCCTCCTCGTTGCTCTGGGAGACTGCTAGTCTCGAAAAAGGTGGTGCTAGTAGCCTCCTGGGGCGGGGGCGCTTAAGGGAGGCCGGGTCGAGCTACCGCCTCCACCTGGAGCTCCCGGAGGCGGTGTGGCTGGGTGCCCCCGACTACAACTCCCGGCATGCTCTGCGAGGCACCCCACTCCCTGGCACCGCTCTACATTTACTCCCTTTTGTTTTGTTTTGAGATAAGAGTACATTTCATTAATTTTTGTCATCTGGGTTTTGTTTTTCCAACACCCAGTTGTGTATGTGGTGTTGGGGCTGGAGCCTGGGTCCTGTGCATGCCAGGCAAGCACTCTACCGCTGTGCAACCTCTCCATTTTACACTCTGTTCTGTTAACGGGATTAAGGCCCCCCCGTCCCTTCCATTCTAGTTTAAGGTCACGCTCCCTTTAGCGAGTTATGAAATGACCATAAGCCTGTGAACTAGGTTCAAGTCAAAGTTGGCATCCTCACTGCATGGTGAAAGGCACAAGAATTCTTGAAGGCACAAATTCTCCACCCTTTACGGCTTCATCTTAAGCAAGAACAAAGCTCTCCTTTCGAATTTTTCCTAATATCCTTTTCCTTTTTTCTACATCCTATTATTTTGTTAAAGTTGCACATGACCTTTCCTCAGGAGACAATAGTGGCTTTGCACATGGACAGTACTTAACTGTTTATTGAGGACGCCTCTAAACTTGTGATTCTTCTTGCCAATGAATAGTTGCTTCGATCCAGGGAAGCAAAATCCTATTCCGTTAAAAAAAAAAAGGATCTAAAAAGTGACAGATGGGCCATAGAAAACCGTTTTATTCCAGGAGTGGTTTAGTCTAGAGGGTTTGTGGGTCGTTTCACGCAGCGCCAGGCCTATTGCTCCGCTCAGAACGAGTCCTGGGAAATTCCACCAATGGGCTCACTTTCCGCGCCGGGACTCCGCCCCCACAGTGGCCTCGGCCTACATTTCCCCGCATGCACTGTGAGCACCGAGGCTGGCGAGGCGGCAGACTGTTACCCAGAGCGCTCCACGACGGCGCAGGCCCCTTGGACTCCATTTCCCGTCGGCCCGCTCGAGGAGCGCCGGAAGCCCGCCCCGCCCCTCATTGTGCGGCTCCTACTAAACGGAAGGGGCCGGGAGAGGCCGTGTTCAGTCGGATCCCGGCAGCAGCTGCGGCGCCTCTCGTCTTTGCTGGCTCTCCTAGCCGTCTTCCTTTCGCTTCCGGAAACATGGTGAGCGGCAGATCACGGTGCCCGAGGGGAGGCGGCAGCGGATCGGTCGCTCGCGCGCGGGGAACATCGGGGCAGCGACGTCGGCACCCCTCCCCCAGCGCCCCGGGCGGAACGAGGGTCTCGCTGCGAGGGGCGGGCGGCGCTGGGCCGCGCGTGCGCGCCCTTGGGCGCGGGGAAGGGCCGTCTCGGACGTGGTTCGCGCGCTCCCTGGCCTCCCCTCCCCCCCACCGGCTGGCGCGCCCGCACCGAGCGTGGGGGAGGGGGCGCGCGGGCAAGCGCCCCTCGCGGAGCAGCCGTCGTAGCGCGTTTCTCGAGGGCGCGCGCTCGTTCGGAGCACGCGGCGTTCAAACCTGGCCCGGGGGCGGCGAGGGAAAAGCGCGCCAGAGGTCTCGGCGCGCGCGCCCCACCCAAGGGCTGTTCCTTTCTTCTCGTTGCCCTCCCTCGGCGGGCTCGTGTGCCTCGGGAGCAGGTGGCAGGGATGCCGGCGCCCGGGAGAGGCGGGGGTGCGGCGCCTAGGGGGATGCTGTGTCGACGGCGCCCGCGTGGGCTTCCCGGCCTGCGGCTAAGGGTTCGCCCCGCACAACAGGGAGCGAATCTTAGAGGCCGAGGCCCTGCTCGGGAGCGAGCGAGCGCACACTGCGAACTGGGTTCTCACCTACATACCACGGGCTGGGGTTGGAACGGCGCTGTCGATCTGCGCGTGCGCACACGATCTGGCCGGTCCACCCGGGCCGAGGCTCGGGACCAGCGGGCCCTCGGCTTTCCCGGATGGGGCCTGAGGGTGGAGCCGAGTTTAGGGAAGTGACCCAGGCGGGCACCGCCCGGAAACCGCCCCGCCCTCTGTTTAGCCCGAAGGCTTCGAGAACTAAGGCTTGTGTAACCTGTTCAGGCTACTGCCCGAAGCCGGCAGGGCGATGCGCCTGTCCTTAGAGGCGACTTCAGGATGTCGAGGCCCTGGGGCTGCCGCTGCCTCGGGTACGGGTTTTCTCTGGGCGAGGGGCCGGGCCTAGCCGTCTCTTCCCCGCCCACTCCGGAAGCGGCCGAGTCACGTGGCCTGCTTCCGCTGCAGTTCCGAGGGGGGAGGGAGGGGAGCTTTCTCTAGCACGATTCAGTGTCAGGTTGAAAGAGCGCTCGAGAATGCTGGGAACTAGAGTTTTGTCTAGTATTGGTGACCTCTGGGACCCTGAACCACTCCTGGAGGACAGGGAGTTATCTAGCGGGATCCTGATATCGGGTTGTACTTGTGGTGAAAATTCCAGCTGGGAAAAGGGTTGTTTGTGTAAAAACTGCTTTGAGCCGTTATGATGGGCTTGCTACAAATATTGTACACCTGTTCGTGACCCAGTTAGCGTTGTAGTGTTGGTTTCTCCTTCTTCTGTAGAGGAGATTATGACCCTGGGTTTTCCACCCTACTGTCTCTGAAGTTCAGTCATCTGTTTTATCCAAAGGTTGGGATTGAGTACCGTGAGTAGGAACCAAGTCAGTGGCCTATGGATTCTGTGAATTCTGGGTTCACAGCTCAGCTAAGGCTTTACTTCTCACAAGTTTCCAGTTGCTATCCAGTAAAATGAGTAGGGCACTTTGAACAAAGTATTTGTAGGTCTCTTGCAGGGGTTGTAAGCTATTTGTTTGACAGTGGTACCAGGGGCTAACAGCTATACAGAAATGAGGGACTGTAAGGAGCAATTCGCCAGAATTGTTTTCCTTATGAGGTTTATCTGGATTGTCTCTTAGGCTTCTGGTGTGGCTGTCTCTGATGGCGTCATCAAGGTGTTCAATGATATGAAGGTGCGCAAATCTTCAACACCAGAGGAAGTGAAGAAGCGCAAGAAGGCAGTGCTCTTTTGCCTGAGTGAGGACAAAAAGAACATCATCCTGGAGGAGGGCAAGGAGATCCTGGTAGGTGATGTAGGCCAGACAGTGGATGACCCCTACGCCACCTTTGTCAAGATGCTGCCAGACAAGGACTGCCGTTATGCCCTCTACGATGCAACCTACGAGACCAAGGAGAGCAAGAAGGAGGACCTGGTGTTTATCTTCTGGTGAGCTCTTCAGGCACTCCTGTCTGTCTCCTGTGCCCTATCTCAGGAGGGGAGCTTGTTAGCCCAGAGGTGGGCATCTGAAGGAGGGGTGTAACAGTGCTTGCTAGTGGGGAACTTGATAAGCTTCCTCTGGGCTGTGCATTGCCACAGGGCAGTTATAACAAGTTCCCTGACTCTTGTCTCTAGGGCCCCAGAGTCTGCACCCCTTAAGAGCAAAATGATCTATGCCAGTTCCAAGGATGCCATTAAGAAGAAGCTGACAGGTAAGGGCCAGCATTGTGTATCCTTCTGCATAAGCCTTGGCTGCAGGGTGGGGTGAATGACACAGCAGAGGGGGTCTCCCCTTCGTCCTCCACTGCCTGTGGGGTGGATCCTGTCTTTTCCATCCGCTCTGATGGTTTCTTCCCAGCCACAGAAACTCCCTACCCCTGCTTCCTGTTTACAGATGCTCCTTTTTGTTCCCCACAGGGATCAAGCATGAATTACAAGCAAACTGCTATGAGGAGGTCAAGGATCGCTGCACCCTGGCTGAAAAACTGGGGGGCAGTGCAGTCATCTCCCTGGAGGGCAAACCTTTGTGAGCCCCCTCCTGCCCCCTGCCTGGAGCATCTGGCAGCCCCAGACCTGTCCTGGGGGGTTGCAGGCTGCCCCCTTCCTGCCAGACCGGAGGGGCTGGGGGGATCCCAGCAGGGGGAGGGCATTCCCTTCACCCCAGTTGCCAAACAGCCCCCCCACCCCCTGGAGCTTCCTCCTCCCTCCATCCCTTACGGTTCTGGCCTTCCCAAACTGCTTTTGATCTTCTGATTCCTATTGGGTTGAAGCAGACCAAGTCCCCCCCAGACACCCAGTTTGGGGGGGGGGCTGTACTTTTTTTTAACGACACCCTTCCCCCCACCTGTTCCTCCCCCATCCCATGCTGCCAACTTCTAACCGCAATAGTGACTCTGTGCTTGTCTGTTTAGTTCTGTGTATAAATGGAATATTGTGTGGAGGTGGTGCCTCCCTGTGCTGGCTGGTTCTCCTCCTCCCTTTTCTTTTGGTCTTGACCATTAATGGAAGCAGGACCAGTAAGGGACCTTCGATTTAAAAAAAAAAAAACAAAAACAAAAAGAAAAACTAAAAACAAACAAAAAAAGACAACAATAAAAAGGCTTGTTAACGGGGTGTTTTGTTTTATAGTTGGGGCCTGGCGGGCCTTGGCAGGGAGGTGTGCTGAGAGGAATGGCCTCTCCACCCAGAGCCCATCCTTCTTCTGTCTGCCTCATGACTGGCTGAGATTCCCTTCCAGTAGCTGCTGCCCTTGTGCTGGTGTCACAGTTGGTTCCAGGCAGGTGTGTCTGCTGCCGATACAGACGCAAGCAAATGGTCTAACAACTGAATGAGTCGCCCCTGGAGTCTTATGAGGTGGGGTTCCTGGTCTGATGCATGGGCTGCTGTTCAGGTTACAAGTGGCCTGTTAAAACTACCTTCATAACCCTTGAGGTTCTCTTGGGCCAACTTAGGTCTGTCCCCTTCATCCTTAGTGGCTGATTTTGCATTTATGAGGGCCATATTCAGGGCTGCTGTGAGTCAGAGGCCAAGTTCAGGCTTTGGCCTTCTGTAGTTGTAACTTGGAGTCTGTTCAGGGTGGGGCGAGCCAGGTGGAGCCCAGGACTTCAGACTCTTGTCAGGAGTCTCACCTCCCTGTGTGTGACTGAGAGGGTGTTGTCAGGGTCCTCTAAGCCTCTTGCCAGTACTGCCATGGGTTCCCACTACCTAATGGGCACAAAGCCAAGAAGTCAGGCTATAGGTTGGAGCGAGTTGAGGTGATAATGTGAAGTCTGAACCTTATCAAGCTGAGTGTGGTTGCACTTCCTGTAATCTCAGCAGCTTAGGAAGTCCCATCAAAAAGAAGGGTATGTAGCTCAGTGGTAAAACCCTGTGTTCCGCAGGGTTTTATTACTCCCCCCCCCCCAAAATGACTAGAAGAAAACTTGTGGAGTTAATAGCTGGTTCTTTGGCTCCCCAGGCTCCGTGAGGGAGGGAAGAGATCGTTCTATTTTCCTGGTGAGGAAAATTTTTTTTCCTGGTCAGGAAAATTGGTGATTTGTCTAAAGTGGGGTGTTTGCTAGTCATTTGTACGTGGGGCAAACCTCGAGCGTTCCTGGGCCCTGAGTTCTGGGTCTTGTATTGTACATTCTCACGCAGAGCCTGGTGCCACAGAATGGTGGGGGTACCTGTCGTATGGCCCCAGGACCTGGTGTCCATCATGTGTTGTCAGAGTGGCCCTTGAGCTTTGGGAAGCAAAGACATGCAGGCCCCTTGCTACAAAAGTTAGGCTCTTTATTAAAAACAGGTGTGTTTGGAGGTGAGGGTGTTCCAAGGAGCCCCAAGGCCAAAGGTGGGGTGGAGGCTAGCCTTCAGCTTGCTGAGGTGCTTTGCTTCTCCATATCCAGCTTCATGCCACACTTACCCCTCTTGTAGGGCCTAGCGCTTTTAAGAAGGGGTAGTCTGGGCTGGCCCCAGGAGGGTGGGCTCACTGAAGCTGTGGCTGGTGGCAATTTTTAGAGGTCTATTGATAGAGGGATGCTGGAGGCACTTATCACTGAAGTTCCCAGGGCAGGGTTTGGCTGATGAGTCTCCCCTTCTAGCGCCAGCAAGGGTGTCCTAGAGGAAAAGTGCTGACTTGGCTGTAGGCAGGGAGCTGTCTTTTCCACACCTCAGGGTTTCGGCCTCATCCTCCCACGACCCTCAGCTTGTTATTACTGATGAGAAGTGAAGGGTCCTTGGCCAAGATGGGGCTGCTCACAGGCCACCCCTGCAACACAGGTACACACTTGAGGGAAGGTGAGGGCTCACTTTGGCATTTCTAAGCTGCAGCTCCAAGTTTTTGTGTAAAAAGGAGATCTAGTAGGACCTCAAGTCCGTGAGCTCTGGGGAGGAGGATGACCATGGGAACAGGCAGTGGGGTGGGGGACAGCCCAGCTTGAGGACTTAACACCTGCGTGCCTCACCCTGTTGGCAGAGTCAGAAGCAATCACTGACACCCAGCCGCTGGTGGCTCAGCTGGCTGCACCTCCTGGTTCCTGGTGCGTGCACTTTGTCCAGAGCCTTGTGGCCTTCTCATGGTTGCCTGAAGCTGTCCGTACAGTAGGCCCTAGGGCCACCATGCATGGGGTAACTGCTGCCCACAACCCTTATCTGGCCCCACCCCTGGCACTAGACTCCAGATCTGAGGGTACCCTGGGGCCACTCCTCACCCTGGCTACCTGCAAGCCTCACATACAGTATCTGAGTATGTCTGGCCATATCAGGTCCTTGTTAGAGGCCACCTGGCCCTGCAGCTTCTGCATCAGGCAGGTGGGGACCGGGGAGGGAGCTTTCCAGAAGGGCAGCTGCAGAACAGGCCTTGCTGCTCAAGGGCGGCCAGGGAAGACCACAGAAGTGGCCTCTGCCCTGGGCTTCAGGGGTTAAGTAGGAGTTAGCTAGACAGAGTCAAAGGCTTTGCCCATGTGCAGGCTTGGTGTGTTTCAGGGGACCTTGTTTGGTGGGGGTGCATGAGCAAAGCTGGAAAGGGCAGCAGTGGCCTGATCACCAAAGTCCTGAAGAATGACTTTTTTTTTCTTTTTAGGAGAAAGGGGGAGAATAGAGAATATATTTTTTCACCTGGCCTTTGTTTCTCCAACATTTAGTCCCTTAGTTGTGTATGTGGTGCTCCAAACTCTAAGCTACCATCCCAGGTCCCTGAAGGATAACTTTAAAGTACTTTTGGCTTTGTGTCCTGAGCAGGTTCTTAAAGGGCCTCTGCAAGGCCTCAGGCAAGGGAGAGGGAAAATCCAAAATAAGACCGACATACTCCGGTGACTTCCTTAGAGGAGAGTTCATGAAGTGTGTCTGGGCAGGACACACTTCATGATGGTGGGTGGTGGCCTGCCAGAGGCATGTGGCACATCCTTGTGCCTTATTGAGCCCTTCTGACCCTTTCCTCATCTCATACCCTTGAGGCTGGATCCTTACTTTCGTTTCACTTATTAAACTAATCTGGAGTGGGAACTCATGGTGCCACCAGGCTGACCTATCAATGTTCCAAAATGGCCCTGGAGCTCTGCCCTCCCTCAGGGCTCATCTTCCCTGCGAAGGCTCAGCATGAAAGCCCGTGAGCATCGAAGGCTACTTACCTGTTGCTCAGCTCTGCCAAGCTGAAGCTCCGAGATGATGGGGAGGACTTGGGGCAGGAGTCTTCCCTCGACGGCAGCCCCCTACAGAGTGACCTCCCCTGGGCACAGTTTACAGGCATAGAGAGGGCAAGAGGGGTCAGAGTCCGTGTTCCCAGGCTACTCTGCAGCAGAAAGGATATAATCATCTGCCAGCCCTCTTGGGGAACAACCCCCACCAAAGCCTAGGTCTGCACATCAAGCGCCACCCTTGGTGTTAGTCACCGTGGACAGATGCCAGGGCATTCCCTGCTCTCCTCTACCCCATGGAGCGAAATCACTAGGAGAGGGTAGGGGGTACAGGGCTCCCTCACCCTGTGTGACACTGCCCAGAGGTGTCTTGGATGCGGGCACAGTATTTCAGCAGAGAGATCCTCTCATGCTCAAAGTCATCTACCTCCTAAGTAAGCCAGACAGGGCCCTTCTTACCTGTGTCACCAGGAACGTAGGAGTAGGGTGGCACAATCTTGCAACCCAGCCCAGTCCATCCATGGCTTCCCTCCCACAGCCAGCCTGGACCTCAGCCTTGCCACAGGTTTGAGGCCTTGGGTTGAATCCAGAGGGGGGCCCCAGGGGTCACTGAGCTGTGACATGCCAGTGATGAGGGTTTCATCTGCAGACCTCATGAAGTACTTCAGAAGCCCGCAAGAAGCTCCTTCCTGTTCTTCCCCCTGACACTTGGGGCACACAAAGGGAAGGTGGTGTGCTGGGGTGAGTTCTTGTACCTTCCATCCCAACATGAGATGGGCTTGAGTCCAGTGGGAACCCTTCTCTAATCTCAGATCCCTGCCTGGGAGGTGACCCCAGTGCTCCAGCCCAGCCCACATTCTGGCTGTATCCCAAGACAATGAAGTTGTGGTCTTGATGCAGGATTAGGTGGACCACCGGGTGCTGCAGAAAGAATTCATGCATGGCAACTGACCTAGAGATCGCTAGGTGCTCCCTGCAGGAGTGCAGGCAGCTCCAAGGCCGGTTGGGCCCCGTCGCCCTGCCCCTCTTCCCCTTAGCAGTCTTAGGGCCAAGGAAAATCCATAGGGGCATAGTGAGAAGCGTGTGAGGGGCTGGGGCGTGGCCATCAGCCAGGGAAGGAGGTGGGATCCACACATCCAGCTCCTTCATTTTGGCAAGTTCCACCTGCTGTAGAGCTGTCCGCCTCACCCAACTTCTGCAGTTCTGGACTGGGAGAAGCCGGGGGAATCTGCTCAAAGGAGGGATGGCCACTCGCCCATTGTCCAGCCTGCCCCTTGCAGCCTAGCCTGGTGAAGTCCTCAATTCTCCACGTAGGTGTCACACAGCCTGATGAATCTTCATGCTACTGCACACTTGAAAACTGGCAGCTCTGGAAGCCAGGAAGCCTGTGTGAGGCCTCTCTTCCCAGGTCTGCCTCCTGGGCACCCACTCTGAGGCATCTCTCATCCCCAAGCCAGGGAGGCCCATGATTTCACACAGCGCGGGGGACAGGATGAACAGGCCTTAGAGCTTAGGTAAGGCAACCAGAGTCCAGACAAGATGCTTGCTTTCTAAGAGGGCCAAGAGCAAGAGCCAGGGTGAGGCTCAGGGTCCAAAGGCTGTGCTGGCACCTGTCACCCGCCCTGGGGTGAAGCCTGCAGCTAGCTCTCTGGACCGCTCCCCACCCAGGCTCCTCCCCTTGGTCTGAACAGTACACTCCACCCACTTGCTCACTGCTTTCAGACCTCCACCTGTGAGAAGCTGTCTCCCCGAGATCCCCTGCCGTGGAAGCAGGTGGCCTCTGTTGCACAGCTGAGACAAGCCCCTTGCCCACCCTTGGCAGGCCTTCTGGCATCCTGCAGAACCCTCCTCAGCAGCACTGTGCTTTTGCACTATCCCAGGGTCACCAGCAAGGGACTCTGGTGTCACTGCTTAGGATTTATACAGTTACCAAAACAGATTCCCATCCTCCCATCCTGAGGCAGCTGAGGCAGGCAGAATCCCTGTGCCCCACTCCCATACACACACACAACTAAAGATGAGCGCACCAGAGAGGTGGAGCAACTCATCTAAGGGTATACATTGGCCACATTTGAACCCCATTTCTTGATTTCCAGGCCACCCCTTTCCCTGCTGGTGGTACCTAAGGGACCCTTCATCTGGGCATAATGAATAAGAAGTGCCCACCTCTGCTGAGCGCGGCCCAAACCATTCCATGCACTACTGTTGGTACCAAGAGCCCTACAGGTGTGTGAATTTCCCCAAGGGCCAGACAGCACCAAGCGATGAGTTCGTTCTTGCATTAAACTGTTGCGCATGCACTGATGAGCTTACTCTCCTGCATGCTTCTTCACATGCATTTAGTTGAATGTGTCCACACCCCAGTGCCAAGTGATGCTAAGAAGGGAAGAGGCTCCCTCGCTGAAGCTACACTACCTTTAGGTACTGTCCCTGGGGGCCTCCTCACCCGCCTCTCACTAGTTTTGGCACACTTTGGAGATGGTACCTGTAATGGGGCTCAGCAATATGTAAGACCCAAAACAGGCTAGGTCCTGCCTAATGATGGCACATCTGAGGCTGGTCTAGTGATTTCTCCACACAGAGACAACTTCGCCTGTCCCCTCCTCCTGGCTTGAGCCACGAAGGAACCAACTCTGAGCACTGAGGGGTTATCTATGTACACTGTTCCTCCTTTTCATTTTTATATGTTTTTTGTAGTACTGGGGATTGAACCCAGGGTACTCTACCAAAGAAGGACTACATCCCCAGCCCTTTCTATATTTTATTTTGAAACAGGATACTAAATTGTAGGGACTGGCCTGTACTTGTGATCCTCTTGCCTCAGCCTCCTGAGTGGCTAGGATTACAGGTGTGCACCATTCCACCCAGCTTTTTTTTTTTTTAATTGAAGTATAGAGTGCACAGATCTTAAGTGTAAAGCATAGTTATTTTTTACCTCTGTACACACTTGTGTAACCACCATCCAAACCACAAGATACAGATATTTCTACACTCCAAAAGGCTACCTCTTGGCCACGATCTAATCAATCATTCACCCAATCCAGAACTGATGACCATTCTGATTTCTATCACCACAGATTAATTTTCCCTAATCTTGAACTTCACATAAATGCTATTATTCCATGGCCCTGTTCTCAGGTAAGATCCACCTATTGCTGAGTTACAGTGGTAGCTGTTTTCAGTGTTATGCCATATTCCATTATGTGGTTATATCATAATTTGTGTGCCCACTCTACATGGGCATCTGAATTATTTCAAGTTTTGGACTATTATGAATAGTTCTATGAACACTCTTACATTTTTCTTCCTATTTTTTCAGACAGTTCATTTTTTTCACCTGGTTTTTGTTTTTCCTTTATTTATTTGTGCATGTGGTGCTGGGGATCAAACCAGGGACCTTGCGCACACCAGGCAAGTGCTCTTTCCCTGAGCCACTGCTCCAGCCCTCTGACATATTGCTTTTGAGATACCTAAGGCCTCATTTCTTTCTTTCTTTTTTTTTTTTTTTAAAGAGAGAGGGACAGTGAGAGAGAGAGAAAGACAAAATCAATTTTTTATTTAGCTTTTTCATGGACTTTCGTTGCTCAGACACTTCATTGTGTACATGGTGCTGGGGTTTGAA
>PVKS010015204.1:0-46523 GCA_004027875.1 Aplodontia rufa | reverse complement strand
TTTTTTTTTTAATTGGGGTACATTAATTATACAGAATGGTGGCTTTCATTGTGGCATATTTGTACATATATAATATCAAAATTTGATGGATTTCAGTCCCCAGTATCTACCCCAATTTTCTTCCTCACTCCCCTGTTCTGCCTCTACCCAATAGTCTCCCTTTTATTTTAACCATGTCCCTGTATTTTTTTCTCTATAACTTCCACATATGATAGAAGACATGATATTTTTCTTTCTGGGTCTTATTTTATTTAATGTTAATCTTCACTTCCATCCATTTTCTTTCAAATGACTTAATTATGTTCTTTTATATGGCTATATAAAACTCTATTCTGTATATATACATCATTTTCTTTACTCATTCAATTTATTGATAAGCACCGAGGCTGATTTCATAACTTAGAATTAGGCTTGTATTTATACTTAATGAACATTTACATTCTTATGTGCTAATTCTTAGAGTTGCTAATATTAATTTTACTTTTAAAATAAATTATTAGCCCCTATTGATCTCTTGTGGGCCCTTTCTTTATTTTTCTTAGTCATCAGATAATCCCATAGATTTTGGAATTAATACAATCAAATATCCAATCATGTCAAGAATTTGTTTTTGCTAGCTGATTTGTGTTTTGGAATTTTTGCATATTGCTTTTTACTTGTCAAGAACATTACACATAGTGTATATGGGTTAGGATTTTACAAAGAACTTTGCAGATTGATCCTCCATCTTCTTGAATTAAATAATTCTTCAGATAGCTTTAATGTTAACTTTACTTTCTCCCACAAAGTTAGCAACTTTTCCACTGTCATGATGATTGAAAAAATAGTTCTTTAATCTTAAAGTCCAGTAGGATGATGAAGTTAAATAACTATTTAGAGAATTTTTTAAAATAAAAATATCCTGTAAAGTCTGTTTTCCTGAGAGAGTATATCTTTTTCCAGTTAGAGAAAACTTCTGGAATTACAACAATAAATTATACACTTTTCATTTTCTAAATTCAGTATTTTTTATACGAGAGAGGGACAGTGAGTGGGGGGAGAATCAAGTTTATTTAGTTTTTTATGTGGCTTTCATTGCTAGAGACCTTGTTGTATAGTTGGTGGCTGAGATTTGAACTTGTGTCCTCATGCATGCCAGGTAAGCGCCATAACTGCTGAGCCACTGCTCCAGCACCAAATATCAATATTTTTTATTATTCATAGATTTAGAAATGTAAAATATTCATATCATAAGGTACATGAAAGTTATGGAATTGTACATAGTATAGCACAACACAAAAAACAAGCTTTTAGTACTTGATAGTTCTAACAACTTTATCTTTAGCCACATATTCATTTTGATTATTCTCTTTTATCTTTGGAAATAACTTCATTCTTACTGATGCCAATTTAGTTAATTCCTGGCTCTAATTATTAACTTAGTAATTTTTATTTAAAAAACACTAGATCTATTTTACTAGGTCTTTACTTTTCCCTTTCATTTTCTATGCCTCTTGTCATGTTGAATTCAATAGTTGCTAATTTGTTCTATAATGTGAAGAAATTGTGACCATTTCCTTTTGTTCCATGAGATATAATTTTTTCTAAGTTTTGAGCTTTGCCTTTTACATATTATTTGTGTGTCTCACCTACTATGACTTCATAGTTACATTAGAGTTCTGTTGATTTTATACACGCTTTGATGGATTTGTTTTGACATCATATTTATTCTCTATATTATAAAGAACATGACTTTTTTTTCGCAGAATATGGAGTCAGTTTTCCTTTTCTGTTCAATCTAGAGATGAAGACTGAAACTCAGGTATTTTATCCACTTTTCTGTAACCTAAAATTTTGTAAGATAAGGAAGTAGAGAAAGGAGTTGGAGAAAAGAAGGGATAAAATTTGATAATAAAGATACATAATATATGCTATAAAATTTTACCTGTATTCTCCTATTTGAATGCTTCATCCACTATGGCTTGGTTCAGATTACCTGGTTTGTGTACACATGCCGTTCCCACATGAGAGACCCTTGGGTTTTGATCTCTCTAAATGTGTAGAAATAAAGTCTTTCATTTTTTTTTTTCTGCCAAGATGAGTAAATACTATTGTAAATTTCCTTTTTTTCAGTAGTTTCTGCTCTTTAGAAATTCTTACACCACTAGGTCTGAAAGGAAAAAGTGAATAAATATAAGGTTACTCTATTGTACTATTAGTTTGTGTTAGTCAACTTTTTGTTGCTTTGACCGAAATCCTTGAGAAAAACAACCTAAAGAATCAATGGTTGATTTGGCTGATAGTTTCAGAGGTTTCAATCCATGGTTTACCAGCTCCACTGTTTTGGACTTTAGGTGAGGCAGAACATCATGTTAGAAGCACATGTTGAAGGAGAGCTACTCACGTTGCAGCAGTCTGGAAGCAAAGAAAATGTGTGTGTGTGTGGGGGGGGTCCTCAAACAATATATACTCTCTGAGGGCTTGTCCCTCAGTGTCCTACTTTCTCCAAATAGGTTCTTCCTCCCATATTTTCCAATTCCATATAATACCATCAAATTATTAATGTATCAATGCATTGATCTACTGATGAAGTTAAAGAAGTATTTTTTTTCCCCAGGGCTGAGGACCCTACTTGGGGCCTTGTGCATGCTAGGCAAGAGCTCTGCCACTGAGCTAAATCCCCAACCCCTAAAGTACTCTTGATCCAATTACTTCCCAAGAGCCCCACCTCTGAACACTTCTGCACTGCGAACAATTATTGGTACCACTTGTAATATCTCCTCTGTCAAAAATCTACTGATAATATTTTTGTATATTATTTTTTAGATATTTAACTCTCTTATTGTTGTTTTGCATTTCCCCATATATTACAGACGCATCTCATTTTTTCACTTTTTATAGCATCCTTTAATGAAGATAATATTTAATTTCATTCACTTGAATTTTTTATCATTTTATTTGTATTTTATACCTTTGGAATATTATTTTAAAAACTATTTACTACTCTAAAGTTTTAAATATATTCCCTTGTAATACAATTTAAAAGTTTGCACTTTTCTTCTTGTACTGAAGTAATTTATCTATATGAAATATAATGTGGAATAAAGTGTCATGTTCTCTTCTAAATAGATGCTGGAGTGGGTTGAATTGTGGCCCTCAAAATAGATAAAAGTTCTAATCCCTAGAACTTGTAAACATAGCCTTACTTGGAAAAACAAAACAAAAAGTTATTTGCACATGTAATCAGATTAAGGCTCTTGAGATGAGATGATCTGGATTTGTTTGACACCTAAATCCAATGACAAGTGTTTTTAAAAGAAAAAGAAGGAGAAACAGCATGTAGAAGGGATGGTCACATGAAGATGGATGTGGATATTGGTATTGTACTGCCACAGACAACCACCAGAAAACAAGTAGACAGAAGAGAGGATTCTACCCTCTCTTCTTTGTGGGGAACATGGTGCAGTTCAAATCATTTGGTCTTCAGAATTGAGGAAGAATAAATTTTATTTTAAACCACAAAGTCTTAGGTAATGAGGTCCTGCTGCACTAGAAAACTAATGGTTATAAAATGTCCCAACACTTACCCTCCCCTTATGTTTGTCAATATCTATCAAATATTTGTTATCCTTACATGTATGAATATGTCCCTGTTTGGTCCAGAACCTCTAGCCTTTCTGTCTCATTTAAGGGTGGCAAAGTCAAGAAACAATTGCAAAGTTTATAAACCCGGGACAGAAGTCTACCTCAAGACTGAAGACTACCTCAAGACTCATATCTTACCACCACATCAAGAGGGCTCCTGTATAACTAAAGGGGATTACAAATGAATGAGCTGTACGAAGCAAACTCAACCTAACTAGAAACCCTAAGAACACTTGGATGACAAAAATAGAAATACATGAGGAATTTGTAACATCTGGCACCTGAAGGTGCTGTAAAAGTTAAATATAGCCTAACTAGCCAGGTTAGCTTAAAACTTTACACTAAGGACCTATTTACTCTGTCTAAGGGTCTATCAATTGTTTATTACCCCATATGCAATGTCCAGGATTCAAGATGTGAATAAACAAAATATAGCCTAAAAGTGAAATGCAGTATTAGAATCAGTCACAGATATGACACAGATATCAGAATTATTAGATGGGAATCTAAAGTAGCTACAATTATTATGTCCATAGTTCTAACCAAGAGGTTATAGAAAGTGAATCCATAGCTGGGTAATGTAAGCTGAGAGATGGACACTCCAAAGGATTCAAAGGGAAATGCTAGAAATAAAAAATGGTTTGAATGAAACAAGGACCTGAAATGTTGAAAAAATATTGATAGGCAATTTTTAGACTGCAAAAGGCCAAGGAAAGAATGAGTGAACTTAATAGCAAATAAATACATGCCAAAATGAAATGCAAAGAGAAGAAAACAAGGATAAGAAACAGAACAAAATATTAAAATGTCTGGGACAGTTTTAAAAAGTGTACTACATACATTATTTGAATATCCAAAGAAAAAAGAGTATAGATAGCATATTAAGTAAAAATGTCTGAGAATTTACTAAAATTAATATTAGAAACCAAAATACAGGCCCTGTTGTAAGATTAACATTCATGCATGATACTTTTAAAAAATAATTTATATTTATGCATATGGTTTAAAATGCCTACCCCACCATGGCCTGAGCACCTTGAACCACAGATGTTTACTTCTCACAGCTTGGGAGGCTGGAAGTTTACATTCAGGCTGTTTACGAGGTCAGATTCTGGCAAGGGCTGTTAACGTGGTGTTTTTCTACCTGTGTCTGCACATGCCATGGCATACAGAAAAGGAGCAAGCTCTCTGGTGTTTTTTCTTTTACAGGCATTAATTCTGTCATAAAGATTCCACACTTATAACCTCATCTAAACCTAACTATCTCCCAAAGGCCCCCTTCTCAGAATATCATCACATTGGTAGTTAGAGTTTTGACATATAAATTATGGAGTGATACAATTCAATCCCTAGCAGTACATCATGTTCAAACTACAGAAAGCAAAAGAAAAAGAATCTCAGAAAAATCCTGCATCAGGAGTTGGAGACACTATATATAAGGAGAAAAAGATTAGGAATTACAGCATATTGTTTATTAGAATTATGCAATCAAGAAGAACATGTGAAATATCTAAAGCATTGAAATCAAAATAAAAATATGATGAGAATTTTATCCCCAGTGAAATCAGTCTTCAAAATCAGACAGAAATAAAGACATTCTCAAACAAAAACAGGCACTTCACATTCGTTGCCATTAAACCCTCCATGTAAGATATGTCTACTCAAGGAAAAAGCAAATGATATTGGTGAGAAAATTAGGTCCAAATGAAAAAGAAAAGGCTATCAGTAAAATAATATAATACTTTTTAAATCCCTAGTTCTAAAAGTTAGCTATGTAAAAAATTCCTTATTTACTACACAAAAAAGTGAAATGAATGCCAGTGACATAATAATGTATAAGAAGGAGGAATTTGGAATATTAACATGAAATGGCAAATTTAATCTGCAGGAGGATTTAAGTTAGTTAAAAATCATTATTATAAACTCTAATTAAGCTACTTAAATATTATAAAATTATAATTTGTATGTTATAACAGGAGATAAATTGGCATCAAATAAATCTTAAAGTAAAAAGAGGACAAAATTTAGAAATGAACAAGTACACTCAATAAAAAGTTACATAGTTTGTGGATTTTAAAACTATGCCTGTAACACTTTTACATGTGGAAGGTCTAAATATATCAGTTATAAAACAGATTATTAGAATATATATAACTTAAGACTCAACTGTAGTTTTGGAAGATGGCACTGGCAGAAGGGCTGCACGTAGAATCTCTCCATGAAACGGGATGCCAACCTTGGGAGAAGGGCCTCTCTGTAAGGTGGCAGAATGGCAAAATTCTTGCCTGAAGTCATTAGTAGATAAGCAAGGAAATTTAGAGATGCAGAGCCTTGGATACACTAAGGAAAGAAGAAAGACTAAATAGGGATCTAGCAGCTCTGCCTACAAGGTCAGCCTGCTGGATTGACGCAGAGAGAAGGCGCTACACACACAAATACAGAAAGGACCGATTGGCATGGAGATCACTGACATCAGAAGAGCTAGCACTGTGCTCCACAGCAGAAACCAGGGACTGCAATAGTGCATGTAACATAGGCTTCCCCCAATCCGACCATGGAGAGTCCAGGCGATGGCCATTTTGACTTGATGGGCAGTCCAAGCAGTTGCTCCAAGAGCCATGAGCTCATATTGAAGGTCACCCCAGTGATTGTACCATCAGGCAGCTGAACAGTCCAGGTCCCCAGTTTTCTGATTGTTTGCTGCAGGGGCTGTGTATGACTGGCAGACTCTCTCTGCTGGTCCTGCAACTTTCACACAGAGGCTGTCCCCCTACCCAACCTACTGCTCCAAGGGAGTTCGCTTTCAGGACTTTTCACCACAGTTGGATCTGCAGGACCTATATGGACCAGACGAGGGGCCAGCTTGCAGGACTTGTGACTTTGGAACACAGATACTGCCTGGTCCTCACAGGCTGGGCAGAGATTACCTTCAGCTTCAGTGACCTAGGAATAGAAGGGGCACCCTAGGACCAATACTTTCCTCTGCTTTCAGGCCTCTGGGCCCAGGAACAGAGGTGGTCCCAAAGGACCTGTGTCTCCCAAGTGACACTTGACTTCCAGGCTCCTTGAGTTTGCACTGGAGGCTTATCCAGGGGCGGATATTGCTGGGATGGTGTCTTACTCTCACCACCCTGCCTCCCTTTGCTGGGGCTGAGATTGCCTCAGGCAACATCCCTTTGGAATAAGTGAGAGCCTCAGTTCACTCAAGTTGGGGGCAGCAGCTGTCTCAGGGGAGCTCAGTTCAAGTGGCCCACTGCCCTAGGATCAGCAAGATACCCTTGAAGCTGCTCCAGTATCCACAAGACTGTCAGTGGCTCCTGGGGCCCCAGCTGAAATGGAGCAAGAGTTTGGACAGGCAGACACATAAGTGCCCAGGGGTTCAACCCTGGTAGCCCAAAAGACTATGTTCACAGGAAGCAGGAGCAATGAAAGACTGCACCCCCTCCATAGGAGAAAAATATTGGGAGGACTCCTGGGAATCTGACTTCAAGCTGAGAACACAAAACATAGTCCCTCCAGCAGCCTTACCCTGAAAGTGCCTCCACCCAGATGTCAGATGCAAACGTATACCCCTACTGTACATTTTGACTTCAGTGGTTATAAATCAAAACCCTCTCAACACCCCCCCACCTTTTTTCTTGTTGGTATTGTTGCTCTTTGTATTCATACTTTTTCGGTGTTGTGTTTATTTTGCACGTTCCTTTTTGTTTCTTGGTTCTTGTGCTGTGTTTGTGTTGCTGTGGTTTGATTAGTGGCTGTTTGTGACATTGCAAACTAGTACATGTTGTCCTTGTGCTATGGAGTCTCCTGGTAGTGAACCTCTCTGGTACCCACTTGTTCCCTTTCCTTTGACAACACCTAAACTTTATTCTGTTCTCTCTCATCCTCCCTCAAAGTCATAACCTCAGTTGCTTCCTCTTTCTTTTCTTTAGTTTAGAAGAATATCCTACATCATCTCCACTCTCCTGCTGCTCTCTCTCCAAATTCACAAGTTCCTCAATACCTTCCTACCACATTCTCTTTCCTTTCTAGACTTTTTTTCTTCACCTACAATGTATTGGAAAACTAAAGGTTGGGGCAGTGGTGCAGCAATTAAAGTGCTTGCCTGGCATGAGCAGGGAAATGAGTTCAAACCCCAGCACTATATACACAACTAAATGTTGGGGTAATGAAGGCCAGTTGGCAAAATAAATAAAAATTGATTCTCTCTTTCTCTCTGTCTCAATGTCCATCTCTCTTTTTACAAAAAAAGAAGTAAAGAAATAAAGGAAAGAAAATTACAGACCAATTTCCCTGATGAACTTAGATGCAAACATCTTTAATAAAATCCTAGCAAACCACATCTAAAAGCACATCAAAAAGATAATATGTCATGATCAAGTGGGCTTCATTTCAGGTACACAAGCCTGGTCCATCATACATGAATCAATAAATGTAATTGACAACCTAAACAGAACTAAAGATTAAAAACCATATATTCATCTTGATTGATGCAGAAAAGGTCTTCAATAAAATTTAACACTAATTTATGCTCCAAACTCTGGAGAAGATAGGCATCAAAGGAGATACTTTAATTTTGTGAGAGTCATTTATAACAATCCCATAATCAACATTATACTTAGTGGAGAAATACTGAAAGCATTCCCCCTAAATTCAGGAAGAAGACAAGGATGTAGACTCTCCACTCTTATTCACTATAGTCCTCAAAACCCTAGCCAGAGCTATCAGACAAGGGAAGGAAATCAAAGGAATTTGAATAGGAAAAGAGGAAGTCAAGCTATCTGTTTTTGCCAATGACATGATCCTATACCTAGCAGACCCAAAAATTTCAATCAGAAGACTACTCGACCTTATAAATGAATTTAGCAAAGTGATTTGTTATAAGATCAACCCTTATAAATCAATAGCTTTAGTATACTCCAGCAGCAATTCCACCAAAGAAGAAAACGGGAAATCTGTTCCATTCACAATAACCTCAAAAAGAATAAAATATTTGGGCCTTAATCTAACAAAGGATATTAAAGATCTCTAGGGTGAAAACTATTGAATATTTAAATAGAAATTAAAGACGACCTGAGTAAATGGAAAAACATTCCATGTTCTTGGTTAGGCAAAATCAATATACTTAAAATGGCCATTCTGCTGAAAGCCCTGTACAGATTCAAAGCAATTCTCATCAAGATCATCAAGATACCTATGAAATTCTTCATGAATATAAAAAACACAATTCTCAAATTCATCTGGAATCATAGGAAACCCAAAATAGCCAAAACATTACTAAGCAAGAAAGAGGAAGCAGGAGGTATCACAATACCTTACCTGAAATTATACTATAGAGCTATAGTAACAAAAACAGGGTGATATTCCTATCAAAACATACATGAAAGTCAATGGGTCAGACTAGAAAATACTGAGACAAACTCTCAAATCTTTAAGCATTTGATATTTAACAAAGTGAGCAAATATATAGTGTGGAGGAAATACAGCCTATTTAACAAATGGTGCTGAATGAACTAGACAGCCATATGCAGACGGCCGAAATTAGATCCCTGTCTCTCACTGTGAACAAAAATCAAATCAAAATTGATCAAAGCATTAGAAATTAAACCAGGAACTATACAATTGCTAGAATAAAAAGTAGTATCAACACTCTACAACATCAGTGTAGGTACCTCCTTCCTTAACAAGAGTCCCATAGTGCAAGAATTAAAGCCAAGAATAAATGAGTGGGATACCATTAAACTGAAAAGCTTTTGCACAGCTAAAGTATTCAAGAGTGTCAAGAGAGAATCCACAGAATGGGAGAAAAATCTTTGCTCACTATGCCTGTGACAGGGGATTACTATCCTGAATATACAAAGAGCTCAAAAAACTGAACAACAAAACCACAATTAATCAAATCAATAAATGGGCTAGGGAACTAAGGAGAAACTTCTCAATGGAGGAAGTCCAAAAAGCCAACAGATATCTGAGAAAGTGTTGTACAACATTAGCAATCAGAGAAATGTAAATCAAAACTGCATTGAGATTCTACCTCATTCCAGTCAGAATGGGAAAAATGAAGACTACGAACAATAACAGATGTTGGAGGGGTTGTGGGAAGAAAAGAACACTATCATACTGTTGGTGGGACTGCCAATTTGTACAGCTGTGCTGGAAAGCAGCACGGAGAGAGACCCCTCAAAGCACTAAGGTTGGAACCACCTTATGACCCAGCTATCCCATTCCTGGGTATTCTCCCAGAGGAGCTAGAATCTGAATATTACAGAGACACAGCTATATCAATGTTTATAGCGGCTGAATTTACAGTCACTAAACTATGGAACAACCCAGATGCCACTCGCTGGATGAGTGGATTCAAAAACTGTGGTGTATATATACAATGGAGTTCTACTCCTCTATTAGAGAGAATGATATCTTGGCATTAGCAGCCAAATGGATAGAGATGGAAAAAATTACACTGAGTGAAATATCTCAAACTCAGAGACTTAAGTGTCAAATGTTTTCTTTCATATGTGGAAGCTAGAGTAAAATCTAAGACAGGATGAAAGTTAGCTAAATCTAAATAATAATCTCAACATAGGTGAAATTTCACATAAACAGAGGGGGAAAACATAACTATGAAGGTGGGAGGAGAAGGGAGGAAGGCAGGGAGGGGAGAGGGAAGGATTATGTGGGTTATCAATGCTACTGGGAACTCTCAACTCTCATGAGAAGCCCAATGATATGCAGGTAGGCAAAGAAACTCAGAAATGTCAAAATTAATACACATATATATGTTTATTTCTGTCTATAACATGGAGGTAATTCAGAGGAGTCATGAGAGTGGGGATTGGACAAAGAGGAGAGATCCTGGGCTAGGATTGGCCTTAACTTACTTTGTCAATATCCACGTATGCATGAGTATGTTACAATGATTCCCTCTAATACGTAAGACTATGTTGAACAAATAAAAATAAAGACTCAACTGTACATGTTCTACAATATTTTCATTTAAATATAAAGACATAAATAGATTAAGTGAAAGATACAAGGAAAGACACACCACATTCACACTTATATTACCAATATAAAGTTAGAGTAGTTATGTTGATTTCCAACAGAGCTAAGTTCAAAACAAAGAAAATGATCATGGACAGAGTGGCACAGTAAAATAAGAGAAGAGTCAGTTCTACAAGAAAGCATTAATGTGTTTGTTCCCAACAACAGAATGTCAAAATATGTGAGTTAAACACTGATAAAAATGCAAGGAGAAATAGATGATACCATTGTAGTTGGAGCTCAGCATCTCTCCTTGTAATTGATACATCAAGTAGTCAGAAAATCAGTAAGAGTCACACTCTCAACCAACTTGCTTTCACTGACATTTATAGACTAAAATACTCAAGTTCTCATAGAATGAACACAAAGATGTACCACGCTCTGCTATAGAACACTCCTTATCAAATTTAAAATAACAGGTAACATACAAAATACATTCTCAGACCACAGTGGAATTAAACTAAAAATCAATAATGGAAAGAGAGATGGAATATCCTCAGATACTTCTAAATAGAACAAAAGTCAGTCAAAAAAGGACTAAAAATTTTTAAAAAGAAAGCTCTAAATGAAAGTGAAACTAAATTATTTTCTAAATTTTCAACAAAGAGATAAAAAATGGCTTAGTGGGAAATATGTATTATAAAAAACTAGACTACGAAAGTATTAATATTCAATATTAAAAACTTTTTTCCATCTTAATAAATCAGAAAAGGACAATTAAAGACTAAAGCAATCAGAATAAAAAAATAAAAAGAGCAGAAAAATCAATGAAATTTAAAACAAAAAAAATCAGAGAAAATTTTTAAAAAAGATGATTCTTTGAAAGAAGGCATCTCTACTGTTTATCCTACAGACACCAAAAATGTAATAAAGGAATAAGATGAATATCTCACTTTCCATTTAGCTGAAATGAAATAGTTCCTTGAAAGACACAAATTATTGAACCTCATATTTAAAAAAGAATATGATTTAATACCTCTTAATCTATTAAAAATGGAAAATAAATAACAATTATTTTCCCTTTTTATTTTTATTTTTAAAGAGAGAGGAACAGTGAGAGAGACAGACAAAGAGAGAAACAACTTTATTTAGTTTTTCACATGGCCTCAGTTGCTCCAACACTCAGTTGTGTACCTGGTGCTGGGGTTTGAACCCGGGTCTTCATACTTGCCAGGCAAGTACCCAAACTGCTGAGCCACTGCTCCAGCCCCTATTTTCCTTTTATTGCTATGGCAAACTATCACAAACTTTGTGGCATAAAACAGCATAATTTTCTTCCTGTATAATTCTGGATATTGGGAATTTAAAATGATTCTTCAGGACTTCCTTCTTGAGATTAGATGGAGAACCATTTCCTTGCCTATTCTAGCTTCCCAAAATAGCCTATATTTCTCAGATTAGTACACTTCCTTCATCTTCAAAAAACAGCCTGGTAGCACAATGTTCTATGCTCAGCAAGTTTATAATACTGAGAAACTCTCTAAACTTGATAAAGAACATTTACAAAAATCTACTGCTAACATTGTATTTATTGGTGAGAAAGTAGGTGCTTTTTAACTTTGATGGAACAAGACAAAGATGTTCATTTTCATCACTTTCATTCAGCCTTGTGTAATTAAGCTGCACAATAAGACAATAAAAAAGGAAATAAAAGGCATATAGATTGGAAAGGAAGAATTAAAACTGTCATTTTTTTCACAGCTGAAAGAATTTTTATATAACATCTTTTTATCAATATCAATGAATTTCCAAAAAATAACCTTCCTACAACTAATCGAGGAATGTAGCAAATCACAAGATACAAGATTTAACAGGAAATAATGATTCTCCAGTGATGTTCATGCCCAAATCCCCAGAACCTATTATGTTACATTATCCAACCCCTTATGTGACAAAAAACTAATTGAAGAAATGATGAATTTAGTGATATCGAGATGGGAGGAGGGAGTCTTGAGTGGTGGCTCAGCAGTTACAGCACATGCCTGGCATGAGTGAGGACCCAGGTTCAAACCCCAACACCACATACACAACTAAGTCACAAAAATAAAACCCAGATGAAAAAATAAAGTTGATTTTCTCTTTATCTCTCTCTTTCCCCACCTCTCTCCATCTCTTAAAAAAATAAAATAAATTAAATGGAGGATATCCTGGCTTGTATGGTATAACCAGTCCAATCACAAAGGTTCTTCCAAGGAGGCAGGAAACTCTGTCAAAAAAGGTGGCATGACAATGGAAGCATAGTTCAGAAAGGGGAGAGAAATTTGAACATGTTGGTTGCTGGCTTTATGGAAGGGAGATCAAACATGGTAGGCTGAGGGGAGATGGCTTCTATTCAGGTTCCATGACATGAAATACAAACACCAGGGGTGCTGCAGTACTGCCAGTTTGATGAGGGTCAATGTTCAATGGAACTCAGTTTTGGATACTATAAGATGCTTGGAGACTCATAGATTTAAGAGCACTATCAGGTGTAGAGGGATTGTACTTGAGCTTGGCAGGTTGTGGCAGATCATGGCTGGAGCAGCCACCATGGCACCAAATGGGCATGCAGGAGGGAGAAGCACAGAGATACAGAGGGATTGATTTTTCCACAGAAAGCCCAGAGTTCAGAGAGAGAGATCATGTACTTGGCTTTTCCTGGTACACGTCAGATGCATGAGGGCAGCAAACCATTTCTCAGCTGACTGCAAGGAAAAGGTGCAGTAGCCATTTTGAGCAGGTTGTCTAGTGAGAAGGAGTCAAGAGTGACTTCATGATCTCACTAGGAGCCTGACATGCCCCCAAGGGTGATCCCAGTAGAGTGGGTATTGGAGAGGAACAGGTTGTTTATCCCAGGGGGATTGGGTTGGAGGAGCAAAGGGGAGTCCAACTTGCATCCTTCATCCTCTCACTCAACTCCTAGTTTGGTGGTTCATGGGGCAAATCAAAGCTGGGCAGGACCAGCGAGAAAATGGAAAGAACCCAGGAAATCTGGACTGTCTGTACTTGTGACCAGCAGAGGGAGTATTGTGACTGAATTTGAATTTGAAACTGGAATCCTAGGAAGATTCCCCTCTTGGATCCCCAGTGTAGGCAGGTAAAGACCAAGTCATATCCCCTTCCAAGGATATCCCCTTCCACTCATCAAAGTCCCTGAGGCTGGAATAGTCCCTACCCTTGTATTCCAAAACTCCACTCTTAGAATCCTGTAAAGTCCTCTACCCAGAGACTGCATCATTCTTGTCTTAGGGACTGTGATACCTAAACCTGGATGGACGGGAACACCAGCTCCCAAGGGGTAAATTGGAAAAGCTCCAATTTTCCACTAAGAATTTTTTTCTTTTTATTATCTTCCTTAGATATACTTCTCCTTTGCCCTTTTTTATTTTTGTGTGTGCTCTAGGGGATGCTGATCAGTTTATGTTTTCTTTTTTTCTCTCTTTTCTTTCTTCTCTTCATTTCAAGCATTTTCTTTAATGTAAATATATTTCCTTGCCCAGTCTTCTGAGGGTTGGTTTTTGATCACTACATTTGTTTTTGTCTTGTATTGTGTCTCAGTTGTACAGTTCTCCTGCTTTTTCTTCTGTCCTTCCTTTTGGTAACAGCCAAACTCCATTGCTTTCTTACACTTTTCCTTTAGTTTGTTGGCATTTTTTTATTATGGTGCTAGGGATGGAACCCATGATCTCCTGCATGACAGGCAAATAATCTACCACTGGCCTACATCATTAGCCCTCTTCCTTTTCTTTGTTAACTTTGTTTTGTTCCTCTCTATCTTTTAAAACTATCATATCCTAGATCTTCTCTTCTTTCTCTCTTTTCATGCCCACAAATTATATGTTCCTTTATATTTTCCTTTCATATTTCCTTTTCTCTCAAGTGTCTATAACTTTATCATCTTTAAGATCTAATTGGTTTAGACAACTTGAGCCCCCGCCATTGCTACTGTGTAACTATTACTGCTGTGAATGCCAATGTCAATAACCGTTGCTCACTTTTCCACAAAATACAGATGACAGTTAAATATTATTACCAAAGGTAGTCTTCAACCCTATGATTTGTCTCTTAGGTGGCAATTAACATTCTAACAGTCTCAGTAGGAGCTAAGTAAACAGTTTAATGCAGAATATTTTTTACATTGATTGCTCCTAGTGCTTGTTTCCCCATATTTAGTGAGGTACTGGAAAGCAACAGGGACACTAATGTTTCACAGGTTAGGGATTCTTCTGCTGAACTCAACTTTTCCAAGTTATCCAACCCAAGTAAGGGAGGGGAAAAAAGATCCAAACCATCAACAGGACCAAAGGTGGAACAACTAGAGAGGGTTCTAAGTCCACATTCCCTGACACCAACCCATATATCAAATCAAGTAAGAAACCTCACAACAAATAAGATAATTGCACACAAAGGCGCACACACAAAATAAGAAAAAAAGCAGACCTCTTCAATTGAGGAGCAAGGAAAATATCTTCAAAAAAATGAGAAAACAGGCAAACTCCCCCCAGACCCATAATTCTCCACAAAAAGAACACAAAAATAGGAATTGGATGAAAACCAAGAGAAATGTTAAAACAACCTGATTACCAAAATGATAAAAGAATTGAAAGAATATTTAAGGAAGAAAATAAGAGAGCAGTTATGGGATATGAAAGACCACTTTAACAAAGAAAAAGATATAATGGAAGGAAATATAACAGAAGTCCTAGAAATGAAAGTACAATCAAGCAAATTAAAAATTCACTTGAAGACATCATAAACATTAAAATCTGTAGAAAATATAACCTCAGTTCTGGAAGATAGAACTTAAATATTGAAGACAGGCTAAATGATCTCAAACACAAAAAGCAAAATCCAACAATATTCTGCTTACAAAAGACTCATCTTACAGGCAAAGACATCCACAGGTTGAAGGTAAAAGGATGAAATGATCTCACCCAAATTAATCTCAAACAAAGAAAAAATCTCATAGAACATGAACAGAAAATATGACAGCTCTGGGAAAATATTGAAAGATCAAACCTGAGAATCATTGAGACCAAAGACAACATGGAGGTACAAAAAACTAATGGCATGAAGAACTTATTTAGGGCTGGAACCATGGCTCAGCAGATGGAGCACTTACCTGGCATGTGTGAGGACCCAGGTTCAAACCCCAGCACAACATATAAAACTAAATTTTGGAGAAATGGAGACTCAATGGAAAAATAAATAAAATTGATTCTTTCTTTCCCTCTTTCTTAAAAAAAGAGAACATTTTCAACTAGATAGTTACAGAAAAATTTTCTCATATCTGAAAAGAGTTAGACATGCACATATAGGATCACAAAAAAGATCTAATCAAATGGGAAATTCACCAAGACACATCATATTCAAAATGTATAACAGAGAAAACAAGAAAAGAATATTAAAACTGCAAAAAAGAAACATCAAATATCATTTAGAGGAAAATCAATAAGGATCACTTCAAATTTCTTAGCTCAGTCCCTAAAAACAAGGAGGTCCTGAAATGAGATACTCCAAACCCTAAAAGAAGAAAACTGTCAGCTGTGGTTACTATACCCAGCAAAAGTCAATTCCAAATTTGAGGGGGAAATAAATGGATTCCATGACAAGTATAAACTAAAAGCATTCTTGATATAATCTGATAAATGACAACCAAGATAGCACAAAATACAGCAAAATATCAGTTTGTGGCAGTGGGCCACAAATACATAACCATGCTAACACTGAATGTGAATGTTCTCCACTTCCCATTCAAAAGGAAGATTAGCAGAATGGATCAAAAAGCAAAATCCAATAATGTTCTGTTTACAAGAGACACTCCCTACAGGCAAGGACATCCACAGGTCGAAGGTAAAAGGATGGAAAATTGTTAACCAGGCATATAGCTGAAGAAAACAAGCAGAAGTAGTGATTCTTATATCTGACAAAATAGATTTCAACACAAAATTAATCAGAAGAGACAAAGAAGACCAATACATCTTAGTGAAGATATAACCATAATAAACATTTAGACCTCAAATATTAACCCACCCAACTACATGGAAAAATACTGTATGGCATTAAAACCCTCATAGATCACAACACAATATTACTGGGGTGTTCAACACACCATTATCACCCATAGACAGGTCATCAAAACAAAAAACAATAAAGATATATCCAACATAAACAACACTATAAATCAAATGGACTTAACAGATATCCATAGAACATCCCACTCCAAAACACCTGCATTTACCTTCTTCTTGTTACCACATGGATCATTTTAAAAATAGATCATTTTCTAATCTAAAAAGGAAATCTTAGTAATTACAAAAAAATTGATATAATCCCAGTATCCTATCAGTACACAACAGAATGAAGCTAGAGATCAACAGCAAAAAAATAACAAAAATCACATAAATATGTGGAGATTGAATACTACTCTCTTAAATGAAGAACAGATCAAACAAAAAATGAGAGCAGAAATAAAAAATTCTTAGAAATTTATAAGAATGAAGACACAATAAACAAAAATTACGAAAACATTTCTAAGAAGAAAATTTATAGCACTAAGTGCCCAAACTAAAAAACTAGACAGATTCCAAATAAATAAGCTTATACTCCACATTAAGTCCTTAAAAAGAACAAACTAATCCCCCACCCAGTAGATGACAGGAGATAATCAAGATCAGAGCTGAAATCAATTAAATTAAGAATAAAAATGCAAAGAATCAATGAAATAAAGAGTTGATTCTTTGAAAAAATAAATAAAATCGACTAACCCTTAGTCAACCTCACCAAAAGAAATAACGAAAAGAAAAACAATAAAGAAAATCAGAGATTAAAATAGAGAGTTCACCACAGCCCCTTCTGAAATCCAGAGGATCATCTGAATCTATTTGAAGAACTTATACTGCAATAATCTAGAAGACATGGACAAATTTGTGGACACATACTAAATACCCAAAATGATACAGGAAGATCTAGAAATCCTAATCCGACCAATGTCAAAAAATGAAATTGAAACAGTAATTAAAAGCCTTCCAAGAAAGAAAACCCAGGACCTGATGGATTCTCAATTGAGTTCTACCAGTTCTTTACAGAAGAACTAACATCTCTCTTTATTAAGTTATTCCAAGAACTTAAAAGGGATAGAATACTCCCAATTTTATAAAGCAAATATAACCCTGATACTGAAACACAAAAAGATGCAACAAGGAAAGAAAACTACAGATGAATATCTCTAATGATGTCTAATTAATTGCATTCAAAACCACATCAAAATGGTAATACATAATGACCAAGTAGGTTTCAATCCAGGAGTGAAAAGTTGGTTCAACATATAGATAAATGTGATTCATCACTTAAACAGAATTAAGGAAAAAAACCCACATGATCATCTCTATGCATACCCAAAAGCCTTTGATAAATCCAAAAATCATTCATGTTAAAAACATTAGAGAAACTGGGGATTAAAGGAATTCACCTTAATATTGTAAAGATCATTTATGAAAAACATGTAGACAACATCATACTGAAAAATGAAGGAATTTCCACTTAACTCAGAAACAAGACAAGGATGGCCACTCTCTCCAATTTATTCAATATAGCTGTCAAAACACTAGCCAGAACAATTAGAAAAGAAGAAGTTGTCAAATTATCTCTATTTTTAATGATATAATCCTATACCTAGAAAACTCAAAACATTCCACCAAAAGATATCTAGCGCTTAGAAACAAATTTAGCAAAGTAGCAGGATACAAGATCAATACCCATAAATCAATAGCTTTCCTATAATCCAACAATGATTTGAAGAAGAAATCAGGAAAACCATCTCATTCATAATAACTTCAAAAAAAAAAAGGAAATGAAAGAGAGAGAGAGAGAGAGAGAGAGAGAGAGGGAGAGAGACTTGGGAATTAATCAATCCAAGGAAGTAAAACATCTCTACAAGGAAAATTTTAGAACATTGAAGAAAGAAATTGAAGACCTGAGAAGATGGAAAGACATCCCATTGTTCTTGGATAGGCCTTTTCTACAAGGTGCTTGGAAAAGTGAACAGCCATAAACAGAAAAATGAAATTAGATCTTTATTTTTTATGCTGCACAAAACCAAACTGAAATGGATTAAAGACTTAGAAATGAAACTAGAAACCTTACAACTATTGGAAGAAAACTTAGGATCAACACTCTATATTTTGGAGCTGGTAGTGACTTCCTTAACAAGATCCCCAAAGTGCAAGAATGAAAATCAACAATCAACTAGTTGTATGCCGTTAAACTAGAAAACACCTGTGCAGTTAAAGAATCAATTGAGAACGTGAAGAGAGAGCCAATAAAACGGGAGAAAATCATGGCCAGCTACTCCTCTGGCAGGGGACTAACAAAAAATATACAAATAACTCAAAAAAGTAACACCAAAAATACAAAAACCCAATCAATAAACAGGCAAAAGAACTAAACAGAAACTTCTCAGCAGAAGAAATACAAGAAGCCCATAAAGATATAAAATGTTCAACATCTCTACCAATAAGGGAAATGCAAATGGAAATTATATTAAGTTTTCACCTCACACCAGTCAGAAGGGCAATGATGAAGAATACAAACAATAACAGAAGTTGAAGAGGTTGTGGAGAGAAAAGAGCTCTTGTACGTTGTTGATTGGAATGCAAACTAGTACAACCACTCCAGAAAGCAGTATGGACACTCCTGAAAAAATGAGGGATGGAACCACCATATGATCTAGCTTCTGCACTCATGAGTATTTCCTCAGAAGATATAAAATCAGCATACTACAGTGACACAACTATGTCATTGTTTATAGTAGCAGAATTCACAACAGCTAAATTATAGACTCAACCCTGTTGCCCATCTCTGGATAAATGGATCAAAAACTGTGATATGTATATATCACATATATATACATATACATATATGTATATATATATACACACACACACACATACATACACACATACACACACACAATGGAGTTTTGATAAGCAATGAATAAGAATGAAATCATGGACTTTGCTGGTGAATGGAAGGAAATGGAGAAAAGCATGCTACGTGAAATAAGCCAAACTCAGAAACTCAAAGGTTGAAGCCCTGTTCTACTGGCTGGTGAAACTAGATTTTCCTCTGCTTTTTCCAGCTGTGGGCCCTGCCCAAGTACAGGCCTCTGTGCCCAGTGGCATTGCAGCTCTTAATGGGGGAGGGGTGCAATGATCTCCAGTGTTGTAGCAGACTCCAGCAGCTCAGGCTCAATTTCTTCTTTTCTCTGGGTTCTTGTCTTAAGAATTTGAAGAATGAAACTCACAGTCCAGGATGAGTGAATGGAAGAACAATTTATTGAAGAAGCAGGAAATGGAACTCTTGCAGTGTGCAAGAAGGGACCTGGATAGAGTGTGCTCAGCTAGGGGTTTATATAGCACTTGGGTCACTGCTGTTGGTCCAAACTTATGCAAATTGGGATTTTGCTATTGGTTCAAACTTATGCGAAGTAAAGTTTGGAAACCTATTAACACTAATAGTCAAATCTCAAGTCCCAACTTTCATTCATGTTTGCCTTGCTTCCATTTTCTCTTGCTTTCCTGGGGAAGCAGGAGATTGATGATAGGGAATTGTGCATGTTCAGTGCAGGTGTTGGGGTATGTGCCTGCAGCTGTAGTGCTGTGTGAAGCTGGTTTCTATAGTAGCTATCTATAAGGTGGTCAGGCCTGGCGACCCAATGTAGGCGCACTCCTTGATTCACCCCAACCTTCCACTGCTCTACTGCTGCTTCTTGGAACGGACCAGTAGGCTGGTTAAATGACTTGGTGGCAGGGAACTCTGTCAGTAAAACAAAGGAAAGGGTGAGATAAGGACAAGTTGTTATAATAGATCGATCAAATATGGGTTAACAAATGAACTGGGGGAAGCCTGGTTTAGTGAAGGAGTAGAGAGAGAGATGGGAAGGACAGGGTAGAGAATTAGAGGGAATAAAAGGGGAGAGATAAACACTGTAGAGCATATTTTGCACTTTTGAGATACTGAATAGTTCCTATGCAGGCACTAAAATCTGGAAAACCAAATATATATACAAAATCATGGGGAGATCAGTGGAAGAAAGGAACCACGACACAAGGAGAAGTAGAGGGAAGGTGCTCAGGAGGGAACTGGACCAACATATATTGATTAATATGTACATGTATGAATGTGTAACAACGAATCCCATCATTATATAAAATCACAGTGCACCATTAAAATAAAAAAATAAATATAGTGGAAGGGACTACAAGAAAGCAATGAACATACAATCACACAGTCAAAAATGAAATTTAACAAGAGTATGTACAAGTTGAGAAACTTGAATAGTCAGATTTATGTAGACCTTCTGGTCTATATAAATGGAGACATAATCCATGTTCATGATTATTTTCACCAATATTGACAACAATATTAAGATGCCAAATCTAAAAAACTGATATATGGATTTAAAACCACTCTTATCAAAATCTTAGCAATCTAGTGTGTAGATACCAAAAAAGCCCATAAAAAGTTTCTATAGAAAGGCTAAGGATTTAGTGCAAAATATTGAAAAGCTACACCTTATTAAAATTAAAGACTTCCTGTGAGAATGAAAATCAAGTCACAGACAGAAGTTATTTCAAAGCATATATCTGATAAATGATTTCCACCCAAAATACTTCTTTAAAACTCTGAAATTTTAAGAACAAGAAGACAAACTTCAAATAAAAGATCCAAAAGATCATAATAAACATATCACTTTGAAGTTATTCATATGGCAAATGAGCATATGAAAGAATGCTAAATATCATATATCATGCAAGAAACAATCAATAACAATACTGCTCCATGGATTTTATTGAAAGCTGCAGTAATAGTATGGAATGATGGCAAGTTTGTAGTACAATGAGAATTTCATTCGTTACTGGCTGGAATGCAAAATTGTAGTCACTTTGGATGATAATTTGGCAGTTTCTATACAAAGATAAAGATAGCCTTACCATATGATCCAGTAATCTTGCTGTTAGATGCTCATACAACTTGTTTGAAAATTTATGTCCACAAGAAAACCTACACACAAATGTTTATGACAATGTTTTTAAAAAAGAATGCCCCCAAACTGAAATAGCCCCATTGGCCTTCAATAGATGAATATGTGAAGAAACTGTGATACATCCAATCAATAGAATAATTATTCAGTGATAAAAAGAAATGCTGAACCAAGCAATGAATGAAAAGGCACAGATGAGCTTAAATGCATAGTGTTTTAAGATCAGTCTGTAAAGATTACATGTTAGATGAATAAAAATGCCAATCATTGAAAGTCTTTAAAAAGGCAAAACTAGGCTGAAGGTATATCATAAGCTAGTACTACACGTTCAATAGAAGAGAAATTCAGAAGGTTGAGAAAGTGAAATACTAACTTTTAGGAATTTTTGGATGCTGAAATAATTTATAAAATACTATAATAGAGTATAGAAGGCACAGCACATTTCTTAGAAACTATGTGCGTGTGGATTATGACCATAGGTGTTAGGATACACTCTTTTTAGCCTACTGTAACAGTGTTGTTAGTATGTAGGAATATTCATAGCTGTCTCTATATAAGTGCTAGTGTGCACGCATGTCTTTCATGGCTCAGTCAGCTGGGAAAACCGAGAAGTCACAGCACCTGGACAGCAATGAGGACATCTTTCACCCAGATCTTGATGTCTACTGCTATTAAGAATAAAAAAATTAGCCTTTTGGGAAAAGTTTGATTCTAGGATTAGGGAAAGAAACATAAGAAAGATAAGTACGGAATATCTTAAAAGCACCAGAACGTAGCTACTTGACAAAATAAAACAAACAACACAATAATGGGACAGAGTGAAAGGAACATAGGAGCCATTTGAAATAGCACATAGTGGCCAAAGCTGGAGTGCCTTGTGCAACATCATAGAGTAATACTTGATTGTAGCATGAAATTAAATGGGTTCTAAGAATGTGCATTATGGATAAATAAAAAGCCAGAGAGGACAAACAAATTGTGGTAAACAATTCCAAATAAGTTACAAGCTATCCGCCCTCCATGAGGTGAGGTTCAACTTCTACCTTATTAAATACAAAGAGTAAACACTGAAAGAAAGAAGAGTGACAGCTTCACAATGTAGGAACGTAGAAAGTCCTAACTCAATGAGGTGATCAAGTCAACATTAAGAGTGATAAAGTCCGTTTGTAGTAGGCATCCTTGACATGTGGTGATGGAAATGGCACTCCACTCTGCGGTTTTTGTTCTCAAAATCAATACTTTCCTATAAATGCAGTACAAAGGACATTTTCTAAAACACTTCTAAAATCTGTCAATGTCATGAAAAACAAGGGAAGTCTGAGCAACTGTCACAGTTAAGAAGAATCTAAGAAGACATGGCGACTGGGAGTAATGTGAGGGCCTGGATGGAATTACGAAATTTAAAAAAATGCTTAAAAGCTGAGAAAATATGAATAAAATATAGATTTTAGTAATAAAATTGTATTATGATTGTGTTTTAATTGTAAATAATGAGCCATACTGATTAAAATAAGAATAGAAAAAATCGAAAGTAGCATTTATGAGGGTTCTGTGTGTTAACTTTGCCATTTTTCTGTAAACCTAAAATCTACAATTTTTCTAAAACACTGTTTATTGAAATGCCATGAAGTCCTTAGAACATTTGTGTGGGTGTGTTTGGTGTTGGGGATCAACTAGCTTTGTGCAAGCTAGTTAGGTGCTCCACTACTGAATTATACCCCTAGATCTTTCTTAGAATATTTTAATTCTAATCCTTATGTTTTTATTTTTATAGATTCTGCTTCTCAATATTATTTATATATTTAACAAAACAACACAAATGAATAGCTAAGAGATATGAAACATTATTACTGTCATTAATAACCAGGAAAATAAAAATCACAAAAGTTATCACCTCAAATGCTCCCATCAAAAAAAAAAATTATAGGTGCTGGTGAGGATGTGTAGGAAAGGGAACCCTTGCACACTGTTAATGGGAATGTAAATTAGTAAAATAATTATGAACAATAGTATTGAAGCTCCTCAAAAATTAATAATAGAGCTATAATGTGATCCAGCAAATTCACTATTAAGTACATATCTAAAGGAAATGAAATCAAATTTGAAAGGACTTTGCACTCTCATTTCCATTACAGAACTTTTCAAAGTACCCAGGAAATAGAAGCAATCTATGTCCATTAAGCGATGATAAAGAAATCGAGGTACATAAACAAATGGAATACTACTTAGTCATAGAAAATGAAATTCAATCATTGTGACATGGATGGAACTGGAGATCATCATGTTAAGTTAAATAAGTGAGGCACAAAAAGAAAATTATTGCATGATTGCACTGATGCATGAAACCTACAAAAATGAATCTCATAGAAGATGAAAGCAGAAAAGATTGGGGAGAGTATAGGGGAAAGAGATAGACGGGGAGAGGTTGACCAATAGATATTAAGCTTTAGTTAGGAGCAAGAAGTTCTGGCATGCTTTTGTATAGTAAGTTAAGTATAGGTAATAAAACTGTACTGTATATTTCAAAAAGTTACAAGAAAAGATTTTAATATTATTGCCATAAACAATGATAAACTTTGAGATGATAGATTTGTTTAAACTGACTCAAACGGTATGTAATGTACACATGTATGAAATATCACATGGTACTCCATAAAAATGTACAATTTTTATGTATCAGTTAAAATTAATTCAAATTTTCAAATGTTCAAAAATGAAAATTAAATTCAAAGGAAAAGCAGGTATATTATTTTGCTTTTAAACACAAAAAAGATGTTTTCCTAAATTCAATAGCTCTATCAGCCACAGTAGCACATGCCTGTAATCTTAGCAACTGGAAATGCCGAGGCAAGAGGATCACAAGTTTGAGGACAATCTCAGTAACTTAATGAGACATTGAATTAAAATAAAGAAAAATAAAAAGGGCTGGGTACATAGTTCAGTGGTAAAGTGCCCCTGGGTTCAATCCCCAGTACAGAAAGGAAGAAACAAAGAAAAGAAAGAGAGAAACTAACACCATCTTACATTTGCACTCTGGCCTCTTAATTTTTAGAAACCCGAATCCTCACAGATCTCTTTTTCCATGGCTTTGATTTTCTTGGGAGTGTATGAAGGAAGGCACTCACGTAAGGAACCGTATCACGCACGCTACCCTCGTCCTTTCAGCCTCAGCCCTGACCGGAGCGTATTTAGTACTTCTCCCTTTGCAGCGTGAGTGAATGGTGACTGCGTTCCCTCCGTTCCACTCTGGGTGCCCTTGCTTCCATTTCATCTACTACAGTGGAGGTAAGATTTCACGGCTTCTAGGACCAAGGGGAAAAGGCCATGTAAGTTGTATTAGCCGTGTCAGGATGCTGATCATCATGACATCATCATCATGACATCATCAGCATGACACCATCATGACATCATCGTGACATCATCGTGACATCATCATGCTGGAGGGGCTCTGTGTAGATGTGGGTTCAATAGCTCTAGCTGAGTGCCCAGCTGTCACCAGCCTCCACTGCCAGCCACCAGAGTGAGCCATCTTGGAGCCCAGCAACACCGAACTTTCAGATGATTTAGCCCATGCAACATCTAACCCACGATATCCAACCAGTTTTCTCCACTCATAAAACGCCAATAGTTTCTAAAATCTGAAGTTATTTACTTTGCTGCAATAGTGACCCAAAGAAGGGGTGTATTTTAGTAGCTTTCATATCTCTGGGAAGACCATTTATTCTCAATTCAGTTTGTTGCATTTGTTCTTTCTTTATCTTGCCTGTGCTCTAAACAGTGTATCCATGCACTGGATAGAAACCCCATTAGATAATAAAATAAAAAGAAGCCTTATCTTTTAAACTAATAAAAAATCTTAAGGATATTCTTTCTAAAATTGGCTAGATCCACTTTTGACAAGCACTGTCAATTATTATGCTGAATGCATGATTAGATTAGCTAAATGAAAGCATTTTTTTAGTGACACAGTGACACATGACTTCCGAAGTGTGTTTTATGTAATTAAAACTTTCCTCTATTCTTTCTATATATAGCTATTCCACAATGAATTATAGTTTTTCTCTACATTATTATAATTTTGCCATTTCCTGCTATGCCAAAAAGGACTCTTTTATATTTTGAAATAAAGTCACTCTCTAAACTGACAATGATCCTGACATGGTGTTCTATATGGATTTTTAATATACTATATGTGTGAACATAAATTTTCTTCAGGAAATACAATGATGGGTGGGTTGACCGAAAAGGTGCACATGAGAATTATTTGTAATGATAAATAAGTTCTACCTCTTGATAAATGTGGTGTTTCTAGAGTTGTATATAATTTCAAAAATCTTCTCTAACTATAAACTTCAGGCTTGTACATTTTATAATATGTTATATGCCCTAATAAAAAGAATATAAACTCCGGAACAAACTATAGTAATTTTAAATACAATCAATTATATATTCTCACTGATTTTTTTTTTCAATTCAATTTCTATTGAAATTTCTTTGTGTATTCCTTGTGGTCTTCAGTTAAAAACTTGCACTTTGAAGAAGAATGATTAGAGTATGAAAAGGGTCATGTACAAATATATTGGATAGTTATGGAAAGTGACAAGAGTGGCGATTCCCTGCACCATTTCCAATCCAGATCTTAGCAGTAGTTGAAAACTTTTAGCATGATTTGGCACCAGAGGGACACAGTGAGTGAGAAGTGAAAGCACCACTGAAGACTTGAGATGAGTAGAGGAGGTATCTAATGGGGCTTATGTCTCTTGGTAACAAAAGATACGTGTAATACATGATTGAATAGGGAATGACCAGCTGAATAGATGCCACATCTCTTTCCTCAAGTCCCTCCTTGGTTGCTTCCCACTGACCAAAGGGGAACCATGAATTAAAAGGTGTGTAGCCTAGCTTCAAGATGAACATCACCATTCAATATATCTTTTCAGTTTTAGCTTTTCCATTAAGAGGAGAGTCTATTCTTACCATGCTTTTGAACGCCCCAGGAATAACTGTCTAAAATTTGTGAGGCTAGACTACAAAGTCCCACAGCTGCTTCTTCTTGTTTTTTCTTTTACTGGATGAGGTGGGGATTCCTTTCCTATTATGTCCAATAGGAACATTTGATATCATATAATTTTAAAACTAACTATTCCTTGGAATCAGAACGAATTTAACTAAATATTAGCTTTTGAATAAATGTTTGTGTGATCAATGCAAAATGTACACAGAATTATGTAGCCTCATACTTATTAGTGATGAAATTAAGATAATAACTCCTTTATAAAGGTGTTCTGCAGGCAATAGGAATTCCCTGTGCCACTCTTAGTGCTCAATACTTTTCCCCAAGTCCTGATACACTTCACGTACAAGCAAAAATTACAATGAGCATTTTACTCCAAGAAATGGTTTCTTTCTTGAAGGATGGAAATAAATGGAGACTTGATATTTTTATTTTTTCCATCACATTTTAGAGTTTGTTCTTCAAATTATTAATTGAATTTTCCATAGGTATGAGAATTATGTAAAAAGCAGTTACATAGATTATTACAAATATTTAAAGAAATACTGTAAAACTTAAGCCACCACAAGTTTTTTTAGATTTTATTATAAATATATTTGACAAATTTTACTTCATTGACTTCTGTAACAAAGATATTACATGTTGATGTAACTATAAAATAATAAAAATGTCTATGAATATAATCCATCTACATAAAAATGAGTCAATATATAAAATATTATGAAGCCTTATTACAGCTATTAAATATAATAGATTCACAATTGGTATTCAATTACATTCACCTGTTAGCTACATCAATTCTTCATAATGGGCACCTATTCTAATAGTTTGCCACCATGCCACAATGATTATTGATTATACTGGATTTAGCCCTGGGTTATTATATCTACATTTACATAGATATAAATTTCTATGTAAATACATATTTAGCTGATCCAAGTTAAAAGTAAAAATAAAGTAAGTTATTATGTAAGTTGTTTTAAAATAAAGAAAATGAATCTTACCTATTGTATATATAAATTTCCCCATTAAATAAACATACAGAAATTATTAAAAGACACATGCTGAAATGTGAACATTAATTAGATCGAAGAATTTTAAACTTTTTTTACTGAAAAAAAGATGATTTGAACAAATCATCTGCAATACATTTAACAAAGTTTATCATTTATTTCCAATGTTATAAATAAGCTAGAAGAAAACAAGCAAACACAAAAGACACCTTAAGATCTTTTTTGTTACTTTCTGATCATAATTTATACTTTCCCATGAGGAAAGACAACTTAATATTTCTTTATCTTATGCTGTATTGTATGATTTTACTGAAATCATAAAAAATAACTTGCTAAATAAATGTATTACTTTCTTAAAAATTAATGGAAATTTATAAAATGGTTTTCCATGTGATTTTAAAATTTTCTCTTTGAAGATTTATTTTTGTTTGGTTTGGTTCTGTTTCATTTCCTTGAAACCTTTAAACATTGAACATATGGAACAATTACTGCCTTGCAGATCAGAGCAATGAAAACAAATATTCTATTACAAGAGAAATAATGTTTACACAGAAAACATAAGATAATATAGAAAGAATTTCTATTCTAAATCTACTGGAAAAGAATAGTAGAAAATATTGAAGAATATTATGTGACTTATTCTTTTCATTACTGATTTGGGACAAATGTACAAGCTATAAAACATAAGAAGAACTTTCATACCTTGTATAGCAGTTCTGAACTTTGTATATTCCATCACAACATATTTATAAAACATAGTAGCTCCCATATCTATGGATTTGTTTTTCATGGTTTCAGTTACCAAGGGTCAAACTTAGTCTGAAAATATAACAAAGAAATATCCCAGATATAAATAATTCATGAGCTTCAAATCATACATTGTACTGAGAGTATAATGAAATTGTGTGCCATCATGCTCTTTCCCACTCTGAATGTATGTGCTCTTTGTGTGGAGTAGCCATGCTCTGTAGGCTACCTGCCTGTTAGTCAGTAACTTCCTTGGGAATCAGATTGACTTTTGTAGTATTTTACTGTGCTTATATTCAGTAATTGTTATTTTGTCTGATAATGACTTGCAAATAAATTGAGTAATAGAAAAGATAAGTCATAGTATATTTTACTTAAAATAAAATTTAAAAATTAATAAATCAAAAATCAAAGTGCAGTAAGATATTAGGAGAGATTACTTTGCATGACTTTTAGTAAAGTATGTTATTTAATTGTTTTATTATTATATTTTGTTAGTCTTTGTGCCTAATGTATAATTAAACATTATCATATATATTATATATAGGAAAAACATGGTATACACAGAGTACTATATTAATTCACGGTTTCTGATGTCCACTGTGTGTCTTAGAATGTGATAATAACTTAAATAGATAAGCTAAATCAAACATAAAGTTGATTCTCTGTGTTTTTAAGGTACATATTCAATGTACTACTTAATAGTTTCTCTACAATACTCTAAAAAAGTAATGCTTTCAATATTCTAAATATAAAATATACATTAACACCTAAGCATAAATGTACCACTTTATGAAATTTTACAAAGTGTACTGCAACATATGATCTGCTATGAGCAGCAGTAGCAGATGAATAATATTATCAACATCCCCAGAAAACGTTCATGCCACCAATCAATTACAACAAATGAAAGTGTAAGTAGTTTTGAACATTCATCACCAGGTATTCATTTTCTCTGTTTATAAATTCTAGATATATAAAATCATAGAGAATTATATGGGTAAGGCTGGTGTCTGTAATTTATCTTCACAGATAAGATATGCATTATGTGTTAGAGATTAGCCATAGTTTTTCATGATGTATAGTATTCACAATTTATTTATCCATTCTAGCATTGACAGGAACTGCGATTTCTTCCAAATATTGGCACTAAGAAAAATATTGTGGTTGGCTTTCTTGTTCATGTCTTTTGGAACATGTATGTATGCATTTCTTATAGTGTATGCACAGGAGTGAAATATCTGGGTAATGTATATATACACACACACAAGGCTCAAACTACTTAACATTCTGAAAAAGGCAAAACCATGAAGGAAATTTTTTAAAAAATCATTGATTTCCAGAGTTATGAGTAGAAAAGAATGAATAAGTGGAGTAGAGGAGATTTTTAGAGCAATGAGATTAAGGATATATAATGTCATTACACACTTGTCAAAAGTCATAAAATGCATAATAGAAGGAATGACCCCTAACATCAATGATACACTTTAGTTAATAATAATGTGTCAATATTGCATCATTAGTTTAACAAGTATACAACACTAATGCCAGATGTTAATGGTGTTTGGTAAACATGGAGAGAGTGAGAGGCATACATAGAACATACAGATATTCTTTGAAATTTGTACTGAATTTTTCTGAATTCATAAAAACATTTGAAAGAACAAGTATATTTAAAATACACATTTTTTTTCATATTGTCTGTTGGCTGGAAATACGAGCATGACTTAATGGTTTTACTGTTCAGAAAAACTTCATTCAAGTTGTTTGTTGATCAGTTTTCTCATTTGGAAACCTTACCTAATGAAGAATGTTTTAATGTTTAATCCAGTTGCAAACAAAATTTATCTTCTTGTGGTAGCAAATAAGAGCCTGGCTTCCTGATGACTGCTGGTTGGAGCACTCTCAGCTCTCAGTCAGCTGCACTTCCTAGTAGCTGGTCTGTGTTGCTTACCAACTCCAATACTTCGTTCAGCCTGCAAGGGAGTCCATAGAATGAGTCTGTTAATAAGTCAGAGCCTTACTTAATCTAAGTGTAACAGTGACATCCTATTACCTTTTCCATACTATTTGTATAGAAGGAATTATTATTCAAGGAAAAGAGATTTTTTCTTTAAATATTGTGAATACCAGAGCATGGGACCAAAGGAAAGAGGGAAACCTTAGGTTTAGTTTTTACTATTTGGCAATAGCCTTCTGATTTATTTCTCTAAATAATTGATTTTTTGTTGCCGTTGCTCTTGTTGGCATTTTTTTAAAGAGAGAGAGGAACAGTGAAACACAGAGAAAGAGAGAGTCAATTTTTTTCAGTCTTTCATGTGATTTTCATTGCTCTGACACTTTGTTGTGTACATGGTTCTGGGGTTTGAATCTGTGTCCTCCCACATTCCAGGAAAGTGCCATAACTGCTGAGAAATCGCTCCAGCCTCTAATTGTTTATTAAATATATACAGATAGCTTAGGAGTCATTTGATGTCATAAGGGGAAATGGTATTCAAAATATTGAGATTGTTTCTTGACAATCTCCTTTGTCCATGAAATTGGGTCCTGAATTACTGAATTCCTCAATAGCCCTTAAATCTGATTTGTTTGCTCAACCCAAAGATAGTGTTGGAAGCTGTAGGTTGTTTTAATTCGTTGATGTGCAATGTACCAATGGTGACTCCTTAGGTTTTGAATGTGTTACTGTTTCATTTTGCGTAGTTTTGAATGCCAACAGGAAAAAAAAATGTTATGTGTAAAGCTTAATATGAGTGTTGCTTTCCTTCTCTGGTGGGCAAAATTGGTACCCACAGATTACCATTTGTTAATTTCTGAAACATGTGAATATTTTTTTTTTGTATGGAAAAGAGGCAACTCACAGATTCAGTATTTTAAGTGAATTAAGGATTTTAATGTGAGTGTAGCATCTCAGACCGCTTTTCTGGGTGGGATCAATGAAATCACAAGGTCCTTATAAGATAAGCAGAGATATCTGCATCAAAGATGTGAAGATAGAAGTGGAAGTTGTGGAGATGTGACTGCTGAAAGGGAATCAATACCCACAACGTGTGGGAATCACTTGCCCCCTGCCTGGAGACCTTAAGGAAAATTTTGCCTAGATATTTCAGAAAGAATGTAGCTCTGCCATCTCCTTGACGTCAGCCCCTTAAGACTCACTGCAGACTTCTAGCATCCATAACTGTAATGTAGGCAGTTTGTGTTGTGGAAGTCACAATGTTTGTGGTAATTTGTTTTAGAAGCAATTGGAAATGAGTATTTCTCTATCCATGATCTTATCTTCTCAATTCCTCCTTTTCTTCCTTTTTCTCTTCTTTTCCTTTTCTTTTCTCTCTCTCACCAGCTACTTCATCATACTGGAAGTGGAAGTGTCAAATAGACTTGAAATATTCATAAATGATCATTCAAATCTTTGCAATAAAAGTTTTCTCACTTTGTTCAACTATCAAATGAAGATAATAACAGCTGCCTCACTAAGTGGCACTTGAGAGGACATGGATTAGAGTAGTAATCTATAATAACCATGTAGCAGCCAGAGTGAAATGCTGAGAGTTAGTTTTGCAGTCAGGCTTGAGAGAAAAGTGACACACCTGTTTTAAGGTCTTAAAAAAAAACACATCCCTCTGCAAAATGAAAAATTTCTACCTAGTCATTGACCTCATAGGACAGATTTACACAAATGGACAATAAATACATGAAAATCATGTTCAATATCACTAGCAATTAGGAAAATGTAAATTAAAACTAAACTGAAATTTCATTTTACTCCATTGAGAAAGACAATTATCAAGAATACAAATAATAATAAATGCTGGTGAAAATGTGGAGGCAAAAGTTCACTTGCACATTGGTGGTGGGGCTGCAAATTAGTACAACCAATCTATAAAGTAGTATGGAGATTCCCCCAAAGACTAGAAATGGTAATAAAATAACATTTTATTACCAAGCTGTTCCACCCCTCAATATTTATACAAAAGAAGTGAAATCAGCATACTAAATTGATCAATGCTTATAGCAACATAACTAATTATAGTCAACTTATGGAATCAGCCCAAGTATCTGCCAGTAGAGGAATGGATTAAGCAAAGGTGGCATACATACACAATGGAGTTCTAGTTAGTCATACAGAATAATGAAATTATGGCATTTGATGGTGAATTAATAGTACTAGAGAATATGTTCAGTGAAATAAACCAGGATCAAATGATTTCTCTCATATGCATAAGCTAGAATAAAGTACGTGTGGTGGGAAGCAGAGGGGATTAGATATCACAAAGACAGAGGGAGTAGAAGGAGATTGAGGGGGAGTGAGGAGGGATGGGAAAGGAAAGAAAATGGGAGATGACTTTGACAAAACTGTGCTAAATATACGTATAAATATTCCACAGTAAACTCTATCCATATCCATATATATATATATATATATATATATATATATATATAGCATAGCAATTACACACACACACACACATACATACATATATATGGAAAGTAGACTAGTAAAGTACAGACAGGGAGTAGGAGGAGCAAAGAGGGGAGAGAAGAGAGGCACCAAGAACTGAAATGGATTAAATACATTCCATGCATGTGTGATTATGTCAGAATGTGCACAACTGGGGCTGAAGTGGTGGCTCAGTGGTTATAGCACTTGCCTGGCATGCACGAGGATGGAGATTTGAACCCCAACACCACATACACAATGAAGTGTCAGAGCAAGAAAGGCTGCACGAAAAACTAAATAAAATTCATTCTCTTTCTCCTCTCTCTCTCTCACTTTCCTCCTCTCTCTTAAAATAATGTGCACCACTATTATGTGCAACTATCAGGTACTAATAAAAGCGGAGGATGGGGAGATAGTTTTAAAGATGTTGAAACAAAACTGAGTAAGATAAAGAACACAAAGTATGTATAAACCATTATGAATCTTTCAGGGTATCAAAGACTGATAACATAATTTAACTTGGCAATAACACAAAGGATGTCATTGTTATAATTCTCTTTGGAGGGTAGAACTTGCTTTGCAATGTGTAGTAATTTTTTTCTTTGCAATTTTCATTATGTTCAGATTCATATGACATAAAATCAATATATTATATGCTTTCTGAGGAAATAGTAATTTGAAACATTAAATGATAAACATAAAATCTAAAATTGTAAATAAAAGATGATTAAATTAAACAAAATGCAGTATTCTATACATATAAAAAGCAGTACTGTTACTGAGTATAATTTTAGGACTAATTTTATAGTTCTTTCTCTATTTGAAAACTAGTAATCCACATATTATGTACACTAGAAAATTTGAATAAAAACATAACTCTTCTCAACCAAGCAAATAAGAGAAAATTGATTATAATAGAGAATAATTGGGAGACATGGGGTAAAGATGATTTCATTTAAAATTATGAGTTTATAAAAGATGACTGGCATGATATGAACAAACTGGCATTTGTATAAAATAATATTTGCAAAGTGCTTAAACAAGCCAGGCATTCTAAAAGTTATAAGTACACAGTGGCCATGGTAATTTTTGGAAAAAAATTATTCTGTACTTAGAATCTTATTCACCATTTTATGTTTGCATTTTCCTGACTCATAGTTAAGATTACCCCTGTTTTCTTCTCTCCTCTAATCTATATTCTTCCACATTTCTTTTTCTGTCAAGGACATGTAAATATTTCATGTCTCAAGAAAGAGAAATAAACTATCAACAGTTTTTCTATTAATAAATTATCATGTAAACATAACACACACAGAGAATAGAAAACTGTATAATTTTAATTATTTTTAGAGATCATTTTTCTCCTTTCCTTCTTTTTTTGTTTTGTTTTTGGTATGGAGGATTGAACCCAGGGTTGTTTTACTGCTGCACCATATCCCCAGTCTTTTTATTTTTAAGTCTGGGTTTCACTAAGTTGCGTAGGACTTAGGGTCTTGATAAATTGCTGAGACTGGCTTTGAATTTGGAGTCTTTCTGCTTCACTATCCCAAGCTGCTAACATTGCAGGTGTGTGCCACTGCAACCAGTCGTCTATTTCTAGTGAAAATTTGAAAACTTATTTTTTATTTTTTTTCTGGGAGATCATGAGTTAAGTCATATTTATTTTAAAGAGAGAGAGAGCATGAGAGAGAGAAAAACAATCAATTTTATTTATATTTTCATCTGGCCTTTGCTTTGCCAACACTTGCTGGTGTATGTGGTGCTAAGGTTTGATCCTGGGTCCTTGCCCATGGCCCGCAAGCACTGTAACCACTGAGCCACTGCTCCAGCCCCATGAGTGAAGTTATTTTACTTGTAATTCTACAAGAAAAGGTGGTAAAAATCTTGAGTCTTATTGTATTACCAATGAGGTTCAGTTTATGAACAAGAAATCCCTTTGTGTGAGCTGCTGTTGCCTGGCAACACCTGGAGAAAGCTCTCCGTGGAGAAAGTGAAGTCACCACACACAGCATTGTCTTGTGCACATTATATTCTACTTTTTCTGGATCAGTTTGTAGTACATTTGGTTTATCACAGCATAATTTTGAAACTGGGCAATAAGATTTTGATTATTAAATTACAATAGGATTCCTTGCTGCATAATAAAATATACCAAGAATATACTCATCAATTGTATTTAGATGCATTTAATTCAATAAAATAATATAAATATTGGTTTACAAAGATCAAGTCTATAGAAATGGAATTTATGTTGACATTGGAAAGCTTCAAAACCTGAAGCAGGTTTTGTGCATTCTCACAATAGAAAATAAAACGATACCTGGAAATTCCTTTTCAAAAGCTTTTAATCATTGAGAAGTAGAAGATCATAAGGGACCTTGAGAGATTAATTAATTAATCCATTTGAAATCTGGGTCTATATAATTTGGTCTATATAGATGTGAATCCATCCTCTTTCCATGAAGGAGATACATGATCATTTCACAATCTACTTTAATAACAAATTTAACATAAAGTTTTCACTAGTAACATCTTGTAATGACTAAGTATAAATTTAGAATTCTAAATTTGTTTCTGTGCTCTCATTTATGTTTTGCATATGGTACATGACATCTGCCTGGGAAACATAGGAAGGATTTCACAAAAAAAAAGAGGGTAGCTGAAATGTGCCTAGGAATGTAGGGAAGCAGACAGTATTTACCAAAACCTGTTTCTTTTTCTTCCTAAACGCACAGCCCGTTTATATTGCTAGATTGCACTGAAATCAAGTACAAACATGGGAGTCACTAGAGGAATGAGAAAAGAATGTTTGTGTGACTCCAGAACTGGCCTGTAAAACCATCCTTGTTCCTTTCCTCTTCAAGAACTTAGCAGATGCAGAGTTCCAGGTAGCCTGACTATACTACTAGACAATTATAGAGAATAGCAGAACATTAGAGTAGTCTGTAGTGTAGTGAGGTCATATTTTGGAAGTTAACAAGTCTCAATCTGAGGCCTTTAAGTTAATTTTGGAGGTAACAGAGAAATCATAAACTCACCAGCAAAAGAAAATGCAAATTTGAGTGGTAGTATAAGTGTGTTAAACTAGCAGCTATTTATAATATGGTTTGGAGGCAGTGAGTGATAAAGTATTGGGAATAAAACCCCAATATTAAAACCATATAATGTAACTAGATCATGAAAATGTACTTGCAGGTAGAATTCATAAATTTGGCAGTTGATTAGATATATACAGGGAGAAAAACAACAATATTAATAAGTATGTAAGCTGATGCTTATTTTTTATTCTGAAAGAGACACCATGCTAACAATTTCATGTGTGTTATCTTCTTTAATTTTCACAGTAACTCTTTAAAATACTACTACCATTTTCCTTATTTTACAGGAAGTATACCATTTAGAGAGATTTACTGTATCAGCAGAAGTCATATTATTTGCCAATGGAATGGCAGAAATTGAAACTGTCTGATATTAGGCCCTTGATTCTTTGTTTTAATTTAATTGGTTCTTTTTAGGTATACATGACATAAGATTATACAATGACTTAATTATAAAAACATGGAATTTAACTGATTGAGTCTCCAATTTTTCCCTCTCCCTTCCTTCCTCCACTCCCTGATTTTTTAACATATATGACAATTGAGTGTACATTGGCATAATTATAAAAGTTTGGAGTGTACCTGTTTTAACTCAATTCCCTGTATTTATCTTTTCTTCCCTTCCTCCAACCCCCTGTTCTTTTTACTTGACAATAAGATAAACATTGGCATTTTATAAAAACATGCAGTATAACTTATTCTAATTCCCCAGAATCCCCCTCTATTCTCTTCCCTCTACTCTACTGATCTTTCTATTATTTACTAGTAGTTTTCTTTTTATTTAATAACTTTGATTCTTAATCAGTTTAATCACAAATTCAATTTGTAAAATGTTTGGTAATCAATACATAGATATGTGAGAGAAAGAGGAACAAATTTTATATACTTTATATATAATTTCAAACTCACAAAAAAGTTGGAAAACTAATATAAGGAACTTCAATATGCCCTTCACCTGTTAATTATTATGCACACTCAATGCAAAGAATGACTTTTGCTTTTTACGTTTGTTAAAAGTAAAGTAGGTCTATTATATTTACATATTGGCACTAGAAGCCAACAGGCATTTTCAAATTGTAACTGACTTTTCAGAAAGAGTTCAAGGTAGACATAATTATATGGGAGAAAATTAGTAAGGACAGAGATTGCTAAAATTAATAAAATCAATAGGAATTTGAGAGGAGAGAATACATAAGAAAAGGCCAATTCAGTACAAAAAGGATAATCCTATGCAATAAATTCCAGGGAGAAAGACAGAAGCTAAAACATATCAGAAAGTTCAAGAAAAAGGTAAAATTTAATATTCACAAGGTCATTTTGACCTTCAATACAACCTTCTGGGTAGTGTACTGAGAAAGGAATCTAAATTACAATAGTAAAGGAGAATTATTAGTCAATAAGATGAAAATAATTTTAAGAAAAAAAATGCTCATGTGTTAACAGTTAACACATTTTATCTTTCTTCTGTGATTTTGCTGTTTATATGCTTTGATCTCATTCAGTAGGCTTCTGGGTCAACATTTTTCAAAATAAATTTGGAGTTGCCAGGTAAACTTTTGTGGTAAGAATTAAATGGTTTGTGCCTGTCCAAAAATGGGTGGCTTTTGTGGTGATAATTTCTTCCACCTTCTCAGGACTGGATTGGAGAAAAGAAGATTTTATCCTTCTGGATCCAACAGAACTCTAGGTTGCCTCCCAATCCTGAAGATAGTGGCGTAAAGAACGGACATGTGCATATCATACGGAAGCATGTTCACACTGATTAATTGAGCAGGATGGGGTCTGGTCACATATTTTACTGCTTCAATACTAAAATAGTAGTAGTATTTTGAATGTGAGATACCTCGAGAAAGTTTGGAAAACAATTTAAATATATATATGAATGTGTTTCATAAATATGCACATATGTACAGGTAGATGTATATAACTTGCATTATACATGATTTGGGTTTAGAGAAAACTTGATTTTTTTGTAGACTAGTCTGCAAGTTCATGTTATGAGTTGGGTGAACAAATTCAACTTCATTTAAGAAATGTGTTTAATTTCAGCAAAAAAAGCTGCTTTCTTTACATATATTCACCTGCATATTCCTTGCCACAAAGATTATTTCTGTGAGAGTGAAAGAAAAATTTGTCTTTCTCAATATCTGAGTAATATCTGAGTAACTTGTTGAAGAATATTTAAGTCATGATAGTAAATAAAATGTGTGTAAAATTAAACTAAAGATCTTTTCCTTTACTAGCTTCTTTCAAAAGAAATTTCATTCATTGTATCTTTATAATCATTAGAATAAAAATGCCCTCTACAATTTTTCTGCTTCAGTTTCCTTATTTATAAACAGGAATAATATTTGTAGCTACTTTTAGTGTTGCTGTGAACAGTAATGACATCACATTTGGAAGAGTGTCTTTCGCCACTTTACCACCTTGCTGCTTTCTAAAGTATCTGATAGGAAATCTATCTTAACTGAAAAGGAGCAAAGGCACAAGAATGTATTGTCTACTACCCATATTGATATCAGTGGTGCCTACAATCCTAAAAGGCTAATTCACTTGGTGAAGAGAAACCAGTTCACACTTTTGCTTACATTTGCTGTAATTGACACATAAACCACTGTTTTTTCATGCTCTCATGCTAATCTTAATCTCTTTTCTCCCGATATTATGGATTTCATGCATTATCTGTTTATTTTGTCAGTTTAGACAAGTAATGATTGGAATATTGAAGGTACCTCAAGGAGCCATTTAAATCAACATACGTTGGGATAACTTCTACTATTACAAAAGCATGGCATAGGACCCTCATCACGTAGATCCCAAAAGAGGAAGGAGGCATCACATTTGCCCTCAGTTGCTGATTCTTTTCCATAATAACTTATATCAGGTGTCCTCATACTAAGAACTAAAGAATATCAGTAACACCAGTACAGTGCCTTCATCATGGAGGGTTGTCGCTCCCCCCTGGGTTCTGGTGCGGGGAGCAGCGGAACGGCCTCGGGGGAACTTAGCCGTTCCCTGGGGGCCAGCAGGACATTGGGAACCGGCCGCCCGCAGGACAGGGCTGGGGATGGGGGAAGAGGAGTCGCTCCCCGCAGGGTTCCTGTGCGAGGAGCGGGCAGAACGACCTAGTGAGCCATCCTCTGAGGGGCCAAGTTAGGACAGGGATGGGGCGAGGAGTTGCTCCCCGCTGCACTCCAGAGCGAGGAACGGGTAGAATGACCCAGCAAGCCTGAGCCATCCTCCGAGGGGCTGTTAGGAAGGGTTGGGGAGCCGGGAACAAGGGGGCGAACGCCAGCGGCTGGAACACGGGAACTGCATCTTCTACTGCTGATCTCTCTGACCTCTCTGCTGCTGCTGCTGCTGCTGCTTCTGACTGCTTCTGTGGTCTCTTCCTTCAGGACGCGGCTGCTTGCTTTCTTGCTCTTCTCTGGCTACTGCTTCTCCTTTGGCTGCTCCTTCTTTGACTGCTTTTCCTTTGGCTGCTTCCTTCTTAGGCCGCTTGCTTCTTTTCGCTGCTTCCTTTACCTGACTAGCTGCTACTCTATTTATCCATTACAACAGCCAATAGGGTACAATGCAAACACCTTTCTCCAATTGTAACAAATGAGTGGCCTAATAGCTTAGTCATGCGGTCAGGCAATTTGCTAATTACAAGCCAGCTGGACCCCTTAGAGTTGTTTACCACCAATTCTTCTACAAGCCAGCTGAGCCTCATGTTCCCAACAGAGGGTCATCCGTGGGTTTAGTGGAATTGGTGTTTGTGAGCTTGTCTGCTTTTCTGTGTGAAATGATGGCCAGGAAAAAGTCATGCACCCTAAGGACCTGATTGGGTTTTCTTTCCATTTGAATATTCTTTCTTCCTTTCACTTTTCTCACCATTCCCTTTCTTCATTTCTCCCCATTTCTTCCTATTTATCGTCAGCCTTTTTTGTATGAAAGAGGAGCCGTAGTGTGAAGACTGAATGGTCAGCCTAAGCCACTTCTACCCTGAGCATTGGAACATGGGCAAATATTCTGGCTTTCTTGTTTTGCCCATCAAGGTATTAGAGTAACTTTTACATATTGAGGCTATGAAATGTGAGGTTTACTGTAAAAAAAAGTTATCTATGCAATGTTCTTCTTTTACAATATATTTTAACAAATGCCAATACTAATTGCAAACATTTGGCAAGGATCCTGACAACTTGAATCTACTGGTTATTAGTTGACATTTTAATTTCAGATATATTTTAATGTACTTTAAAATTTACAAATAAACTTTGTTATTTGATTAATTTGAAAATTAGAGAATAATAAAATATTTGTTCTAAAATTTATATTAATATCATTATATATAATACATCTGAATAATATTTTGAAAATATATTGGGTTCTTGATTTTTGAGTGCATAATGGTTAGTCCCAAATAATCAAACGATAGTTTAATTTTCTCCAATAAATTTTAAACTACCAAAGATCAGAATATTTGTAGTGTATTTACTGCCAAGTTTCAAGTACTCCTTTTAACACAGTGTTAAAATTCTGCTAACATTCCTTTAATACCAAGACTCTCATTGGGATCAACATATGTTACAATTCAAAAACCTAAACAGAGTTCTATTGAAACATACTGGTTTTGAATGAGAGGATGTTCAGGTATTTATTTGTAGTACTTCTGGGAGAATTGCCAAACCCCTGGAACATTAGCATTTCTGAAATTTTATATTCTCTTTTCTTAAAATTGCTCTTCTGAAAAAAGGTAAAATGTTGTTAAAATGATAGATAATTATAGCATGCATGGTGATACCTGTAATGATTTACTAATAGATGAGAAAAAGTAAGCAGATAGACAGTAAACATTAAAAATAAAGGTTAAACAAGGTCTTACTATATTTTCTCATTAGTACATAATTCAATAAGAATGGGCTTCCCCAGAATTGAAATATCTAGAGTAATAAATAATAACAGTAATAATAAAATATGAAATCTTAGCATATGCTAGATATTTTGCAAGCATGTCCTCCTTTAATATTTATGGAAACTAAGAAATGTGTCATTGGTCTCATTTTTAAATTGTTAAAACTGAATTTTCCACAGGTTAAATAAGACTGAGCAGTATGACAAACTTACTCTTTACATTTGTATTCCCAGAATCTAGAATAAGTTTTGTATATTATAAATAGCAAATATAATTTTAGTTTTCAAATGGCCATGTGAAGTAAATTAAACCCACAGCAAAATATTGTAAATATAAGCATTTTGTACTGCAAGACTCACACAAAAGGAAAAAGGGTTAAAAGTCTATAATCAAAGTTTCTTAAAATGATTGGCCATAAGAAATTTAATAATTTGGGATGATTTACATAAATGAAGAGAAAAACTGAATAGAAATAGGCAAATCAGATGATTCAATGAGACTAAAGAACAGGTATTTGAGATGACAGAACATGGAAGATGTGAGGTACTAGAAAACTGATTAAATGGTATGCTGAGTACATTACCAACTGTGTCAGTAGGAATAATTTTGGGAAGACAAAAGTAAAATTCCACTTCCTCTTATATCATATTTTCCTTATTATAAAGTATTTAATTTGCTTATGTTTAAATGAACTCTGAATTCTTGTAGTGAAGGTACTAAGTTCTTTAATATATTTTTTTAAGAGAGAGAGGGGGACAGTGAGAAAGGAAGAGAAAATTGTTTTTTTTAGTTTTTCATGTGGCTTTCATTGCTCCGACACTTTGTTTTGTACCTGATGCTGGGGTTCAAATCCATGTCTTCGACCTGCCAGGCAAGCACTGTAACCTCTGAGCCACTGCTCCAGCCCCTTAATATTCTGTTTTAAGAGTGAGAGCCAATGCCTGACATGGACTAATTGAATCCTGATGCTATTTTTCAAGGAAGGATTAAAACAGCAAAACAAAACAAAACCAAAAACCCCCCTAAGAACCAAAAGACTCTCTCAATAGTCATAAAAGACTGAGAAAAGACAGAATTCTGAGCTCAGAGTCAGTAGTTGAAGTCTTTGAGAATGATAGAGTTAGTGGTAGTTTGTGTGATTATGAGTTATAGTCACATTGGTGAATAGTTAAATGGAATATTCTGTCATTAATTTTCTAGAATCTCAAAAGGAGTAAGGAGAGGAATGGTATTTAATGAGAATCTATTTTTAGATCAGTTTCCGGTCTCTGTCTTATTTCATTTACGTATCACATCAACTCTACAAATTAAGCATTGATAATCCCCTTTTACATGTATTGAGGAAAGGTTGACAGGGTTAAATAAATTTCAAATTCATTTTTGATAAACACAGAGTTTGACACACAGTTTTTTTTGCCAAACCACAGTGATGAGTAAACACATACTTTCTCTCTCTGTCTCTTTCTTTCCTTCAATATATATTAGGTTTTGACTTTGAGCATGAATATCGTTAAGTTCTTCAATTCAAAATATGGACTTTAGTATTTATGCCTCTCAGAATAGCACTCTTTTATTTCAACAAGTAACCAGGGGTTTTCCAGGCACAATATTGTATTGAGTATTGGAAAATTAAGCTCATAATTGCTCCAGATAGGAAAAATCCTTTAAAACCCATATGATACGTTGACTTGCACTTGTATAAAGTTCTAATGACTGTGTTTTGGAAATGTATTTCCCTCAAGAGCTCTTCTTACTCATTTGTTACACACAGACAAAGAAAAAAAACAACAACAATAACAACAGAAAATAGCCAACTTAAACATCTGCTTTGTACTGAAGATGATTTTCAGTCAAATAAATTTTGCTTATTTTTTTTCTTGCACATTTGATCAATTTCCTGAATAAACGCAGAAAAATTAAGGATACTCTTTAAACAGATAAAATGTTTTTCTCATTATACTCTGAAGTAGTCATAATTTATGAATCACTATGAATATGTATTCATGGGCATGTGTGGGTGTGTGTGCATTCATAGACCTTTCACTGATGGTTCATGGGACCTTTATGTGTTGCAGGTGATGAAATGTGTTGATGTGCCTTTGATTCAGCTAGTAATCATTAAATACCCTTAAAGCATCTCAGTCACAGAATAATTATTTTCTGACCTGCAATTGTTCTTTTAATTCTTTTGATCAATGGCAGCTCAAGTTCTGTTTTTATTATACTGCTCCAGCCTTACCAGTAATTTGATTTATTTTCATTTCTTTATTCTCCAAATACAGATTTTAAATGCAATCAAAGATTTTTCTTTTTTTTTTTCTTTTTTGTACTGAGGATTGAGCCCAGCGGTGGTACTTAACCAATGAGCCACATCTCAAGGCCATTTTATTTTTTTATTTTGAGTCAGGGTCTTGCTAATTTCCTTGGTACCTCTCTAAGTTGCTAAGGCTGGCTCTAAATGTGTGATCCTCCTGCCTCAGTCTCCCAAACCACTAGGATTACAGGTGTGTGCCATGGCATCCAAATCAATCAAATAATTTTTAAGACTCTTATAAATGCATTCAAAATACAGACAATTTTAATATGTTTAGTAAAATTAATTCAATGAACTAGAAAAATAAATCTGTGGGGGTTCCAGAAGGTTGATGAACCATTGTGAAAGCATTAGCAACAGTTTTCACACTATATGTAAAATCTCCCTGCGTATGAGCTGTATTTGCCAGAGGCAAGAACAGTGTTATATATGTTACAGCAAGAAAACATATCCTCAGGAATACTACCAAGAATGAGTTTAATACTCAGAAAGAGTTTTATTTTCTTTTCTGTGAAGAAAATAACCCATGGATATGTTATGTAGAATGTCCTTTAAACAATTTGTCCCCATATGGGCAACTATTTTTGCTTTCTTTTCTCACCATTTGCTCATAATGATGTTCATTTTAATCTTACATTTCATAATATGTCAAGAAAACCCAGTGTGACAGTTAGAGAGATGCACTGACAGAAAGCAGGCATTATGATTGGAAAAGGTATATCAGCACATAGGGGAAAAAGGTGAGATAAATTCATGATTGATTTCAGAAGATCTACAAAGTCAGTTCATTTATTATTTTTAACCCAAATACCTTCAAAGTGACCATAAGTAAATGTTATTCTAGAAATTTCCAAAGCCAAGAACTTATCACGATGTGGGCCAGGATCTGAACTGGAAGAGAAACAAGAACTTTAATAAAATACATCAGTTATAAATACTTCTCATAAAAATTAGTTAAAAACAGAATGTGATATGGTTACTGTCAAGTACTCACTTAGTACCACATTGCTGATGTTTCAGGAAGATGATGGAATGTACAAGTTAAACACACATTCTTCTTTACCATCCAATTTTATCCATCACTGGAGTTTGATAACAATAAAGCAATGTACCAAAATCACTTTCTCCTACATTTTCCACATTTGCCCTTTATCCTGTGTCTCACAATAACAGATTTTTCCTTGAGTTCAAATTAAATAATATTGATTCTCAATAAAAAAAAATAATAAAAACTAAAATTTCAGATTATGGACATAAAAATGCCAGCTAACAAGATTGCAGCATACTATTTCAGATAAAGTAACAATTGAGTTGGGCTTTAAAAGATAGGATTTAACCAAAGACCGATTCAAGGCAGAGTGTTCTAGATGAAGTGAATAATACATGCTATGTAATCGAGAAAGTGCTCTGTGAGTGGTGGAAATTTTATTTGGATTCTAGCATGGGATAATAAAAATACATGGAATAAAATGAATCCAGAAAGAAAATTTAAGATTAGATTAAAATAAATAACTCCCAGTAATTCTTTTTATTGGAATCAAGAAGAATTCTTTGGAAATTTAAACAGTGAAGTTTTGCTGTCAGAATTCAGGATGATAACAATCTAGTATCTATGTGATGATGAGCAGAGTAGAAAGACCAGTCATGAAGCTACTGCAAGCTTAAGGTTTGATTATCTGAATAACGTCATTGCTTTGTAAATGCAAGTGAGACAAAAAACAGGATATTTATGAAGGGTAAAAATTAAATTTTGCTATTCAGTGAAGAGAAAAAGGAAAATAAAAACTCAAGGAACACCATAAAATATATTGCAAAAGTTGTACTGGTATTTCAACTTCAGGAAGTATGAACTAAAAATAGAAAATTCAAAGTAAGATATTTATCATACTATTAATAGTTTGAATATTAAAAATCAGCTTAAATACCCAATGTAGAAATGACCAAATAAGATATGTGCAGCATAATAGCAAATATGTGAACATATGCACATGAAACTTGGAGAATATTAAATGATTTATTTATGTAATGGACATTTTAAGTAATTTTTGGGTTTTTATTGCTTCAATACATTACAAGATTTTTTTGCATTGAACTTATAGTACTTTGTGGTAATATGAAATTTATGTTTAAAAAGACATTGAGGTAATTTCTAGTATCAGCTCCAATGTGTAGAATGTGGGGGCCTTCACTCTTCTCCTCACAACAGGAAAGAAAAGCCAGAATAAACTGACAATTAGTGACTTTTTTTAATCCATCCGAGAATGAGATTGTGGGGCAATTTGTCATCTAAAATCTGGAGAGATAGGTGCATACACTCACAAATGCCATCTGCCTAAGTGGAAAAAAGCTGCTGGAATTTTGGACTGCTCCTACTAACTGATGCTGCTTTCAAAAAAAATCACAAGGCAAATCAAAAGCAATGAAATACTATCTTAAAAGACAAAAGAAGCATCAGAATCAGACTCAGATACAACACAGATATAAGGATGACCAAAAATGTGAATAAAAAAATGATTACTATATTAAGTACTCCAATGGAAGTAGTACAGGTTTACAAATGTAAGCAGAAAGCTGGAAATTCTTATGTAGGGTCAAAAGAGAACACTAGATATCAAATATTACTACAGAAATTAAGATTTCTTGGGCTCAACAGAAAACTGGACACAGCTAAGGGAAGAATTACTGAGCTTGAAAATAATCCAAAAGAAAGTTCCCAAACTGGAGAGTGAAGAAAAAAAAAAGGATTTTTTAAGTCCTTAAGGTTTTAAGACTTAAGGTTTCCCACCTCAGGGTGTATTTTTTGTCATTTTCAGATATTTTTCCACAGAATTTTAGCTCTGCCTACGGGATTTGATCACCCTTTTTTCATGTGGCCCTTGGTTAGACAATGGAGTCCTGGTTTAAACTTCATTTGTCTCTGAAGAAATACCTTGGGTTAGTGATGTCCTTTAAAGAATGGGGCAACAATAGATGCTGGAGGGGCTGTGGAGAAATAGGCACACTAACACACTGTTGGTGGAGCTGTAGACTGGTACAGCCCCTCTGGAAAGCAGTATGGAGAATCCTTAAAAAACTTGGGATGACTCCACCATACGACCCTGCTATTCCACTCCTGGGAATCTTTCCAGGGGACTTAGAATCAGCACATTACAGTGACACAGCAATATCAATGTTCATAGCAGCACAATTTACTATTGCTAGGCTACGGAAACAACCCCGGTGTCCCTCACAGGAAGAACGGATCCAAAAACTGTGGTACATTTATACCATGGAATATTACACAGCAATTAGAAACAATGACATTGCAGCCT